>JAEBDU010000082.1:0-19439 GCA_016802625.1 Heliconius numata
TTTTTTAAATAACTTTGATTGTCACTTCGGAAATTGATTATATTTGATTACATTAGATTCTCTCTACAATTCGAACCATGTGGGAAAATCGTGAAGTAATTTGTGCGTTACTGCGTTACTAAACCGAGGAAATGAAAAAAATAAATATTTTATATCCCCGAGTAAGAATTGAACCTAGCACTACGTCAAGTCTGGTCTCTTATTACTATCTTCTTATAAATAATAACCATTGGCTATTTTGCTCAAAACATACATAAGTAAATATTACGTATAAAATTCTTACGCAATTCGAGTAACGGCCTTAGGTCTAGGAGGTGGTCTTCATGCGTAGCCGTTATTTTCATTTAATTACCGGCGGCCAAATGAGAGGTCACATTCACAGTTTGGCCAAATTAATGTTTCATATATATTATGTATATACGATGTCCTATGGCCGTAGATATATTTAAATATTAAATGTATAAGTTGATATATGTTTTTTAGGTTCATTCCCTTGAATGGTAATCGACCTCACAACCGTTCGTTTTTAAACGGTTTTTGCAGTTGACACCACAACTTTTAAAATGTCTATATTAATATTAATAAATAATTTTATCAATGATTTTGATATTATAATATTTCTGTCGGATAAAACGCGGCGTTGAGTTTTATCACTCAAAGCGCGATCTCCCCAAAATAGGACGGATATTCCACGCAACAGGATGCCTTAACACCGGGTTCCCTTTCTTTCCTGCTATGTGGGAAAAAATCATTATATTGTATGTATTTTAACTCCCCCGAAAGAGTATCGAACCTATATCCATTATGTATACAGCCAAGAGTCAAAAAGTCTTTAACTGAAACGACTGCCTGTTTATTCAATCCATACATTATATTTGACAGTTTTACAACCGGAAGTTGCCCATTGCCACTTAAAGCCGCCCTATCATATTACTTTGTTTACAAAATATTTATGTTTTCAACACTTAACGTCGACCTTTGTAATTGAGTCATTTGGAGGGAAGGTTCATTTTATTTATTGTGTGTTTTTTTTGTTTAGCCTTTGAGGTGTTGTTTCGTCATTGAGAAGTGTTTAGTATATTAAATGTTTTGTGGGTGAATTCTTTAAGGAGTAGGTATATATGTGTTTTACTTCACGCTCAATTTTAAATAAAATAAATAAAATATGAGCATTTCACTGAGTGGGGATCGAATCCACAACCGTCGCGTATACAATCATACGCAGTCTACTGCGTTACAAAGTGTCTCAAAAAGATAAAACTAGGGAATAAAAATTGAACAAAAAAAAGATTATCTATGCATATTTGAATCCACTACCATTACTAATAATATAATAACCTATTTTCATCCACTTTGTTCACTGGGCTAAATAAGCCTAGCATCCTCATATTTTACCGTAGAAATAGTGTCGAGTAGCGTGTAGGTAGGTGGTACCTTCGTATGCCCATTCACCGCCTACTCCTGCCGTGTTTACGGTAGCCTGGACTTGTCATATTCATTAAAATATACTGTCGCGACGAAAAATCAGTTGCTTTAACATAACTTTTTTTGGGCTACGGTGGTTGTCGATTCAAATCTTGCAAGAGTAAATGTGTATATATCCCATATTACTATTTTTTGGTCATTGTGCGATATACTGTAATCGTGTTGGTTGTTGGTTTGAGACGTTCAGTTCCACCATTCAACATCAAGTGTTGAGTGAAAGAACTCAACGCCGCGCTTACCGTGTTACAAGAGCAAGCAATGAAGAAAAAAATGTCAAGAATTAAAATCGAACTCACAACTGTGGTTTTTACACAGTTTTAGACGCTATGCCGTTGCGTCAAGAAGGCCCCAGATTGATATGCAGATTTTCTGAAATGAAATGGAAACTAACAACAGAGAGTAGGTTCTCTCTTTGTCTAGAACGTATGATGTAGTTAATACGTAAACAAAAAATTATTGACAAATAACAAAAACACAATTATAACGACGACTGTACCTAAAACAAGATCACCGTACGCGGCCTCATTTTCATACATATCCTGATAAAAAAACATCGTAAAGTAAAATATTAAAACCATTCGTTATAAAGATATAAATAAATTAAATAAATATCTACTTATTTACACTAAGATTATAAAACTGTAGAATTTATTTAGTTTATTGCGCTAATTCAGTTATTTTTTGTTTTATTTTAAAACATTTATCGTCCATCGTTGCGCAGGGATACAACGGTGGAATTGTAAACTTGTGGGTTCGATTCCCACTCGGGGGAATGAATTATCATATATTAATATTTTTGTTTCTTCAGTAGTTGCGTCACTCAACATGCAATGCCTCAAAAAATTCGGCATAGAGTGCGGAGCGGACTGTTTTAAAGTTACTTAAATACTTACTTTTATTAAAGTAAGTTTTGTAATCGCCCACACATTGCCAAATAATTGAAATACTCTCATTGTGTTGAGTGGTTGAACTATCTCGTTACCTTGAGGAAATGAAAATAATTAATTCCTTCAAGTGGAGATCAAACCTACGACCGTCGCGTTTAACATAAAAGCAATTAATATCACAATATCCTATGAGAACAGTTCAATTACTAAAGTCATAAGTAAAAGGAGGTAATCAAGTAGATTAAGCACCGAGTGGCTGTTCGATACAATCACTACGTAATTGTGCCGGCGTGTAGCCCCCGGGGGCTGTAACGGTCATTGGAACGGCACTTGCTCGGCCTTCTTTGTGAGCTGAGTTAAGTGACGTGCTATTTGGATTTTGGGTTTGTTATCTTCTTAGGTGTTCTTTATCTTGGTTCGAGGTTGGAGGTTTTATATGATATCGATAGATTGAGGTTAGTGGTTGGTCAGCCCGTTCTCTTATTTAGTATAAATTAAAGGGTTCAATAGCCACATACTCGTATATGGTTAATAAAAATAAAATGATGTATTCTACATACAGCGATATAGGCTAAGGGAACCCATATTAAGACAATTCAATTCAATTTTCGTGATATTGCAAGTAAAATTTTCTTTCTTTGGTCGAATGAAGAATGATCTCAAGTAAAACAAAAAATGTTCCTCCCGACAAATCTAGGCTGCCCGACCAAATCCATCTAAACCAAAAAGTTTTACAGTTCTAACACAAAAACCTTCCCGAAAGAAGCCCGCAAAGCAATTATTTCTCTATATTTTACGAGTATATCCGTCAAAGAAAAAGGACACGATATCAGAGGGTAGACCGGGGATCATTAATACCGTTCAAAAACATTGTTTGCAAAGGACCGCGATTTATCGTACCCCTTCTTCCCCTCGTCAAAAATACTTGCCAGAAATACCTTACATTTTGTTTCAGTATTTCATTCAAATTGAGTTCATTTATTGGGTATGTTTTTTAACCTGTCAATAATATTTTTCTGTTAATTAAAGAGTGTGGTTAATTTTGAGATTTTTAATAAAATTGTAGCGTTATGGGTTCGATCCTATCTCCGGGATTATACATTATGTGTCATATAATGTAATAAATTAGATATGAATATATTCTAGGGCTTAATTGCGGGCTTGATACTCTCAATGCAACGGAATGTGGTGAGTGGCTTGACCCTTCTAGACGGGATGAAGCGTAAAAGAAATGTTAAATAAAGCGATTTTTGCTACTTTTATGACCGTATAAGTAATATTAGCTGTGTAGATAAGTATCATCCAAATACTCAATGAAAATATCAACATGCTTATCCAAACAACAAAGCTGTGACCTGGCAAGTTTTCTTAAAATCTAAGCTAGATCTCAATCCCATCTAAAAGGAAGCTAGCTCCATTCAAGACATAACTAACCAGAGTAAGCAGAATTGACGACGTACCACACTTAACTATACGTAACGACCTCTCGTGGATCACGTATAAAGGAATCGGGGTATCTATCTTTGGGACTTAGAAGCAGTTTATCATAGAAATGTCTTTCTGTGAATAATGTCTAGATTTCTATAGTTCGTGAATTGTATATTATTTCGATTGTTGTTATAGTTTTATAAAGCAGGTTAGGGATGCAACTAGTGATCTTTTTTCATTTAGAAGAATGTTTATATTCAAAATACATATTTAATATTGTCATTTCTCCACTCTGGTGTGGTGAGAGGTGAGGCGCGGCGTTGAGTTCCGCTACTCGACAAGCTCGAAGTCGGCGGAAAATGAGTGTCTTAACACTAGGTACCCTGCAGTGTGCGGGTGTGTAGAGGCACCACATACCGGCTATACTACCACAGTGTATTTTCCTTATTATGCTATTGTGATAGAATATAAAAGTAATTAAAGGCAATATTACCATTCTTAATTTGTCGCATTCTATTTACAAAGGGTTCTGGAGGGTGCATAAAATATCCACAATAAACGTGAAGCGAATGCCAACATTAGGAAGGGTTGGTAACATTAATTGGTTCGGAACATTTTAGATACATTACTGAGTGGATGTATTAAGATATTTGGCGTTTCAAGATGGATATTCAGTTTTATATTGAAGAACATAGAAAATTAATATAAAAAATAATAAAATAAATATAACCAACCACAATCATAGACTAAAGCCAGTAGTGGTGCAGGTGCACAGGTGTGTGACTGTAAACTTGACAGGCCGTGGCTTCGATTCCCGAGGAAATTAAATATTTTATATTTTAATTTCTTCACTGATACTGAGGTAAATCGTGGCGTTGAGTTCCGCTACACAACACGAACCAACAACACGAACGTAGGGAATGAAAGTGTCTTAATGAGGAAGGAGTATCCTAAAACTAAATTTTCAAGTTCCCTTTGCCTACCTTGCTATGTGCAACATGAAGCTGAAATAAGCAATCATATAAAAAAAGACATTGATGCACCATAATAATATTAAATTTAACTCAATTTTGGTTCTTCCCACCCCGTTTTAAATTTAGACAAGTAAATAAAGCTCTATTTCTTATAGCCCGAGGAGAAATCTTTAAAAACCGCGACACCCCTCTATCGAATCAATAGTCCATTCCAGAATCAAGATAATCAACCCTCTTTGTATAGGAGTCGTTAGAACTGAAGTCGATATTACATTCTTTTGACTTTCTATTAATATTTTTTTGGCTTTTGATTGACAGTGAGCTTTAGTAAAATGGGTGGATTTTGGTTGGAGAGTTATAAAAATCATTATTATCTTTTAATACAGCAATAGAGGCTGTCGAGGCGCAGCGACACAGCTACTGGCTGTAAACGCGACGATTGTGGCTTCGATTCCCATTCGAGGGAATGATTAATTTTCTTTTCCCTACTCTGTTAACAAGACAAAGCGTGGATCGAAAACTGCGCTACGCATAGGGATAAAGTGCCTAGCACGCTAGCGCTAAGTTGCCTCAAAAAAACTACCAACTTATTATTCTTTTAAAAATATTTAAAACCTCAAAAAACTAAAAGAATCACGTGGAAAGCACAGAAAAAAACCAAAGAAATAGAAAAAACTCCACAAAACTTAATAATAAAAGAGTGAAAGCGTTCAAACGCTATATCCCAGTATTAGATTTTGTAAGAGGATCGTATTGTGGGCGCCGCCGTGATTGTCTACACACAATGCCGTATTGGTCCTCTCTTTGCAGCTGCGACCAACACCTCACTCGTTCTTGGTTGAAGGTGTAAAATTGAAATCGTACATAGTGCATTGTACAGTTTTATAGTGAAGTGTTCAATCCTTCGCTCTGATAGACACAATGTGGTGTTGAGTTCAATGATTCATCACGCAATGTCTCTAATTTTGGGCAGACTGTAGGGATACAGGGGACATAGCAGGGTAGGCAGAGGGATTGCCTTCCTTATTACATGGAAAATCACAAATTCCATTTTTTTCTTTAAAAAACTATAAGAATTCTAAGCAATTTGTAAGTATTATCAATGTATGAATTCCACTCAGAATTCTTTGTATATAAGGTAGGAGTAGAAGAGAGGGTTAAGTATCATTTTCAATAATAATAAAAAAACAAATACCTATTAATAAAAAAAAACAGTATTGTCCGTATAATAAACAATCATCACCCAGCAACTATTCTAAGCTTACTTTCCGTATGTCTGTCTGTACTTACGTACACATTAACCATTCAGTCCACGCGCATCACGGCGGCTGCTATGCGGATTTGCCAAATCCTCTTTTCATTTAAATATTGGAAAAATTTGCATGTGAATAACTCGCCTAAGCTTAATGCACGCTTTGATAAAGTATCGAGCGTGGCTCCATTAAAGTGTTATAAAAACATTTTTGTATGGAACAGTGTGTTAAAGTTAACATAAACTGGCTTTTTGGATTACATGCTACGTGGTGGCACTTGTATGGCTTATTTGTGTGTTACGAGTGAAAGTGGAAAGTTTTTACGATTGAATGCTACGGTTTTTACGTCAAATTTAGTTTTTTACTTATAGATCTAGTTAGATTGCGGTAATGAGTTCCGTCACTCAACATTCATGCCTTCAGCAAACGGCGGAAAGTATGGAGCGGAAGTGTCTTAATGGACAAAGAGCGTTTTAACACTAAGTTCCTAGGTTCTCTATGCCTGCTCTGTGGCAGCATTCTAAGTGTCTCGATTATTTCGGCTCCCACTCTAGAACAAACATTTTTATAAATATAAATGTGGTTAGTTTCGTTTTTTTAATGTCCGACGAGAAGTAAACAGATTGAATTATCTCACTTGGAATCGAACCCACAACCAATACGTTTACTGCCACTATTTCACTGTTTCACTCTGTCGCTATATGTATAATATCTAAAATAATATTAGTAGGTATATCCAAACTATTATATTCCAATTTAGTATTGAATACGTAAGCAACTAGTATCATATAATATGCAATTAGAAGTAGATTACAACACGTGTTCTATTGATGAGACATGTCACCGAACGCTTGGAAGCCTTCAATGTAATTTAATTAAACTAAGACAATCTTGAATAGAATTTTGTTGTATTATAAATAGTCTGTAATAATATTAAAAAAAATTATATTTTAAGCCACAAGCGACTGTAAAGGCAAGACAGGTTTTGGGCTTGATTGTTTCGGGGGGTACTGGAAGAAATTAAATATTTTCTCTGTAATATATTCTCGCTCTCGAAAATAATTGCTTTGATAGCAAGGCGCGGATTTTAGTGCCGTTACTAAACTCGCAATGGCTCCAGAATTCGGCGGAAAATGGCGAACCGTATTACACTTTAACGTAATACCAAGAGAAGAAAATAAAAACAATTCATTTCCCCGAGTGGGAATCGAATCCTCAACCGTCACACGCTACCTTACTGCGCCATGATGGGTTCAAACCCTTTGAAGATATTACGCTAACAAGGCATAAAATCAAAGTTAGCCAACTAAAGTTAAGCCACAATAGTTCACACTCTCAATGCAATTACACCGGCCATTGCACTTTACATCATTTTACTTAGTGGCTGGGACTACTTAGTTAGAAATTCCTGAAAATACAATTGGAAAATGTATTTTATCCTGGAGGCAGACACAGACGTGCGACCTCACCCACTGTACCTGTATAATTATTTATTTTCTCACTGAATTACTTTCGTGATCACTTCGATCATTTTAAAGACAACTTGCCAACCATTAAGGGGGCTCCCCATAATAAAAACCTTATTTAGGGAAATAAAATTCAGCAGTAGGTTTTTAAGTACCCTAAAAAAAATTTATACAAAAAAAATTAATTTCTAAATTAATTTTACTTTTAAACAGGTAAAACTTATTTTGAGTTCATTTTTATTTAATTTTCACTCTCTGCTTTACTAGACGCGGCGCTGAGTTCCACAACTCAACACGCAATATCTCGAAAACTGAGCGGTGCATGGGAAACGAAGTATCTTAACATCAGGTTTCCTCTGCCTATCTAGCAATGCGGGAAAAAGCGTGAAACTGACAAATAATATTTTACATCAAAAATAAGAAATCTTTGTAAGTATACTTTCCAAACATGACGTGAACCTACAAAGAAGTCGCCGAAGGAGCCGTTTGAAGACGATTACTACGGTCCAATAAATATTTTTATAGAGGGTTTGAAACTCATTGTTAGTGATACGCCTCAAAGGAAGGCTTTCTTTTCATCATTACTTATATATTTAAATTTTATATGATATATTTTTAAGAAGCCCAGTCATGGTGCTGGTTGTAGGTTCAAATCACACTCGAAGAAATAAAATATTTAATGTTTTCATTTCATCGCTCTGTATAGACGCAAACGCAGCGTTGAGTAACGTCACTTAGTTCCCTCCGCCTCCCCTTCTGTGTGCGAGATAAAGCGTGAAGCTGAAAAAAATGTATGTGTTATACATACATATAGATAACTATCATATATATTATTTTGCGCTTAAACTAAAATGTTTCAAACTTTGCATGAACATTTGATAGTAAAGTTCGAAATGTAGGATGTAAGCGTTATGAGAAGTTTGACGTATACAAGCTTCTTCTCTTAGTAACAAAATGTACTGTTTAATTCCAAAAATTAAAATTATTAAGCTTATGTTATATATTTTGTAAAAAATTAATTTAGTCAGCTTCATGCTGGATTATGTAAGCTTATATAGCTGGATAACAGCCTTGAGTTCCGCCACTCAACAAGCAGTGCCTCAAGAAATAGGCAGAAGGTGAGAAACGGTTTCTCAATGGGGAACGGAGAGTCTTAAGAAAAGGAAAACACAGCCTAACTGATGGGCCTGTGTCCATGATATTTTTCCATAAACAGCTTCATAATAAACTATTCTCCATTTTCTGTCCTTCCAAACATCACTAGTATATCAAAATAAAATCCAAATTAAAATTCCATCCGCTATCCACGGGAGTACAACACTAGCACGATATTAATCATGACGGTGTACGGCCGAATCGCATTGCAGGCACTATTTGCGCACCTGCGTCTGTACGCTGGAACGACGCTGAGAGCTACGTGTTTACGTTAAAGATATTAAATAATGCTTTTGACCTATTTTATTGTTATGTTTTTATGTTTTGTTTTATATATTTATTATTTAATTTTCGGCTATCATTTATATTGCAGCTTCGCGTTATATCAAGGATGTAGCAGAGTATGCTGAGTGAAATATTTTACACGATATTAATAAGCATCCTGGCCAGAATTAAAGGCAACGAATTGTTTACTCATGTTTAAAATTTTTTTGGAAGGACATTTTGGTAAATAATTGTGTTTTTTAGCTTGTCGTTTATTTTTAAAAGAGAAGTTGACGAGGCAATATTCTACACTTATACATAAAGATAAAAAGTTTGTTTCAATCATCGCGATCCCGCTTTATCAAATTATATATGAGAAAATAGGACCGAGATGATGAAACGAAAATATGAATGAAAAAATACGTGAAAACAAAAATATATAGGCGACGTAAAACACTTGTCCTACTACAGAAGGACCTTAATTATAAATGTAACATTTAAAAATAGAACACACATTTCAATACGAGCTCTAGAATATAAAGCGAATGTGTGTTAACCCTATTCAAAATAAAAAACTGTAGAGTCTCACGTAGAGTCGTACAAAATTATTCTAGGCCTCTAACACTCGAAAGGCGAACTAATTCTCTAATGTACTGTACAGGAGTTGCGGCTTGCAATTTACACCTTGAAAAATTATTAAAAATAACTCCTTTTTCCTTGAAATAAGATTGAAAATCGTACAATCACTTTGCTGTACGTAACAGACGATAATGCAGTTAACGCAATTACATTACCGTCAAAGGCCAGACCCACTTTTTCAATGCTTAACGAACATAATTTATGTCCATTTGTTCATGGGTTTTTGGTGCCATTCTATTGAGAATGACGAATGTTTTTGATTTTTCTTTTGAATTTTTACATTTTTTTTGTTAATGGAACTCTATTATTTCTCAGAATGCATTTTATGTTCACTCCTATGTATTTATTTTATATACCTAAAAATTGCTAACACACCGTTCTCTACTTTCTGCCGCTCGAGATATTGCGTATTCAGTGTCCAGTGTTCAGTGTTACCAGAGCGAAAAAACTGAAAATATTAAATATTTCTCTACCCTGAATCAAGTCACAACTTGAGTCCATATCTGTCGTTCTCTTGTACCATTGACAGCCTCTAATATCTAATTTATCTACATGTACATACATAACTACATGCCCCCCCCCCCACCACTCATCCCTTCCTCCACCCAGTGGTAGCCGTCGAATCAGTAACGTATTACGTCCGGCTAACGATATAGAAAGACGAAATGAATCGTTTCCGAGCGAGCGCGGCGCGATATTAAAATTCATTTCCAAAGCCTTTATTGCTCTGAACTTTGAAAGCTGATTGTTCTTTGTGTGGGAATTCCACATTTTCTAACGTTTGTTACTTTTGGTTTTAACTGTTTCATGTTGGAAATGTTTCAGCAACACGCAGTATTTTTATTTCGCTCTACCACACTACCACTACCACTACCACTGCTCTCTTTATAAGTACAATCGGCTTTGGTTAGTTGGCTGTGTAGAGCGTGTGGCTTTGATGAACAGAGTTTACTTTGTTAAATTATATTT
Source organism: Heliconius numata (assembly GCA_016802625.1). Taxonomy (NCBI): domain Eukaryota; kingdom Metazoa; phylum Arthropoda; class Insecta; order Lepidoptera; family Nymphalidae; genus Heliconius; species Heliconius numata. Next base: position 10,521 of record JAEBDU010000082.1, read on the forward strand.
GAATTATTTTAGTATTATTATAAGTTTGTAAATAACATATTTACGACAATATTAAAATGTAATTAATGACAGTATACATGTATAAGATCATTTTTCTTCTTTCTTTAGCTTCACGCTTAAAAGAAAAATGTATGTCCCCCTAGCAGGGTACGCAGAGGGAACTTTCGGGACCTAGTGTAAAGACACTAAGTTCCCAATAAAACGTCGATTTCTCGAGGCATAGCTCATTATTGAGTTGGAATTCAATACCGGGGTTTAACTCGTTACCAGAGCGAAAAAACGAAAATATAAATATAACAACGTGACAATTTACGAAGCATTAAAAAACTACTACTAGCTAAAACCTGTTACCGTAACACCTTAGTCGACCAAAAAATCCACACTTAATTTGTAAACTGTCAACCGACGATACGAGATTGTGGAACCTATTTATTACGAACTTCCCAACCGTTACGTTGACACTTGTCGCGTTAAGAGTTCCACGGTTTATTTAGTTTAGCGTCCGACGACGACGGTACACCCTGTACCGTGTGACGTCCAATGCTTAAGATAGATGAAACTTTTTAACTGGCTAAAGCTGTACATGATTTAAAATGGATCTGTTGAAGCTTACTTTTAAAACATCGTAATCTTATTCATATTGTTATTATATGGTATGTCTATTTGTTATAGACAAATTGTAATCCTTCTGCTTCTTCTAGCAGGATAGACACATAGGATATAATGTAGTCACTCTGGGAGAAAGGGGAATCTCCCGTAGTCTCCCTAATTTTTTAAATTCTGATGAATTTTGCCACATCGTCGCACTGCGAAATGTCAAGAATTAGACGGACAAGGAGAATTGAGTGTCTTATAAATAGGTACGCTCTATTTATCTCGCTTCGCGGAAAAAAATGTGAGTTTAAAACCTTATACACTTAAGTAATTAGCAGTATACTGTAACTGAACTTTCTGTTATAATTACATAAAATATATTATTGGCTCTATAATTTCAGTAATGATTCAAATTCCTCCAGAACTTGATAGTGGTGAATAAAAGTGTCTTAATGGAAACGGAGTGTCTCAATACTAGGTTACCAGGTTCCCTCTACTTACTCTATTATGTATGAGATACAGTATAAAGATAGGAAAAAAGAAATGACTCTTTATATTAAAATCGATAAAAAGAGATCTTGCTTACTTTAGTAAGCTTACACTGTTATTTTTATTAAATGGCAAGTAATTTGGACTTTTCCAGTTAGAATAAACTAATTGACCTAAGTTAATAGAGTATAAAATACAATATCTCTATTTCTAAGACTGTTTTATCATAATGCTTTTCTTTAGGCACTAAACTTTGCCATGAAGAGACATAGCTTTATCGAAAATATTTCATAAAAACCTCCAGTACGTGTTACATGATTTATGAACCGTCCTCAGCATCGGCCCTCCAGAGATAAGAACAATCTAGGTGTCCTAAATGGAAAAAAATACTACGTTACATTGAAAAAACCCCCAATAGCAGCGACAGTGGAAAATGATATATTGAAATGAAAATATATTGTTCTTTTAACACTATATTTTACGAGTTTTTTGTAGGCTTTGACGACATCGATCAGCTAAATATTTTCATTTATTTATTTTTTATCTTTACGCTGTATTCCCTACACAGCGGGGTAGGCAGAAGGAAAGTGTTAAGACTCTCCGCTTTCCATTTTCTGCCCAGTAGCACTGCTTGTTGAGTAACGCAACTCAACGCTGCGCTTTGCCTTGACAAATTTTGAAGTAATTATGATATATTTATATTTTCTTTTAATGTGTACTCGTATGTGTATATTCCGTGAAGTTCCGCCATTTAAAACGTAATGTCATGTGAGATTGAAAGTGGAAAACGGTGTGTCATGACACTAGATTATAGGAATAAAGCAAAAAGCTCAAAAATATATAACTTTTTATAACAAACCCAAAAAAATTCTCAATTGAACTACTTTTAAAATCATTATATTTGTTTTCAACTTCTGGCTTCATAAGGGACATATATAACAAAAGGCAGAGAAAACCTATCAAGACACTCAGTTCTTGTCAGACACTTGTCTTTTCAGAGAGATTAAATGAAAAAAGCGATCCGATCGAATCGAACCCACAACCATCACTACAAACACTAATAAGCTCTACTAAATTCTTACTCTACATAAACATATTACAGAATCGAAATAAACAATTATTACCACACGCTACAAACTAAAGGAACTCCGCTATATACTCGTATGTATATTAATTATGCAAGATCCTGAGTTAAGAAGGCCGCGTGTTCAGCTTATATGGTGTGTCAATATTAGCACGAACATCGTTTAACTGAAATTGGCGGTATGTTTAAACACAAATACATACACCAAGCAATGCGAGTGTTTATCCTCATTTATTTATTTATTTTAGCTTTGTGCTGTATCCCGCTTATGGTATGGTAGATAGAGGGAACATGGGAACCTAGTATTAAAACACTCTGCTCCCTATTAAGACACTTTTGTTCCCCACTCTGCTAAATTCTGTTGGTCTGCTAAATACTTCATAAAATTAGCATAGTTGTGTTTATTAAGGTCAATCATTCGGTTAATATAATTATCTCCATCTTCCAATATTCATTTCCAGAATGCCGACAACAAACTGCTCTCTAATGACAAAAGTTATAATTAAGATAAAATGTAATTTAAAGATGCTTAAGTGACAGTTTTATTGACGATCAAAATTTAAGTAAAGTTAGCGTTTTGTTTACTTATAGTACAATTAGATAATATTTTTGTTTAATTGACTGTATGTAGTAGAGTAGGCAGAGGAAATCTATTGTTCAGCCACTCCGTCCTCTGTTTTCCGTCTAAAAAGGAGACATTGTGTTTTGTCTGGCAGAAATATCATCGCGGTTAGTCTTTTTCCTATTATCAGAGTGAAATAATTCAGTCCCTCGAGTGGAAATGGAATCCATAACCTGTTGTGTTTACAGTCAAACACCGTGCCACGCCACCACAATAACATCAGGTACATACCTGCATCGTTTCGAATCAACCCAATTTACCTAAAGTCGGAACCATCTCGAACACATCTCTTGTCATGTGTCATACACTACTCTTGGTTACTTTCGTATGAACGCGGTGGCTAAGCCTCAGACATAGAAGGTAATATTTTTCAGCAAATATTAATAACATCTCAATATTATTTTAATAATAAGCGGCCCCACGCGGCTTCGCCCGCATCTTTAAACAAAAGCTCAACTAAATGTACGCGTGTAAAAGCTCCAGTAAAAGTGTCCGCTATAAACAAGACGCACGCACGTGACCGGCGCTCGTTAATATCCCCGGAAGGTGTTTACCGTTTAAGTAACATCGCGTGACCGTAGAGCAAATTGAGTAGATAAATATATCGTAGTCTGTACTAATATAGGATAATATTTAAATTGAGGTAAATATTAGGCTTTATTGGAGCTTCACACTGTATCCCGCATATGGCAGGGTAGGCAGAGGGAACCTGGGAACATGTGTTAAGACATATCGTTCTCATTAAAGTAATTCTTTTCTCCATTTTTTGCCGCATTGCATACTGAATAGTAGAACTCAACGCCGCGCTTTGCTTCCAATTTTACAAGTAATATTAAATATTTAATTCCCCGTGAGTTGGAATCGAACCCACAACCGTCGTGCTTAAAGTCGCACATTGTGTTCCTAACTCCGACGATGCTTTTATTAATGTCTAGTTTGCTGTAGTATCAGGACATCCTATTCCTCGCTTGCCGCTCAAATTGGAAACTTAACTTGTAAGTGACGAAACTCAACACCACATTTTGTCTTTCAGAACAGAAAAGTGATAATAATTTAAATATAATTTTTTTCATCATTATGAATTATTTTCATTAATGGGAATCAAACTCCAAACCACCACATTTGAAGCCACGTGCCCATGCTGCCCCACTCAGCCATGACGACTTCTCATAATACTCTATAATAATTCATAATCACATAAACAATGGCATGTATATAATCATAATAAATTAGTCGGTGTATTAGCTGGGACCATTACCAGTAGTCCTTGTAGTGACTTAGTTAATTTTGCTTAACCCCTTTGATAGGCTAATAGAGGCAATCAATTTGATAATTTCAAGGAAATATACTCAATAGGAAGCAAATTAATGGTATTATGTAATTTTACATTTTTTTATATGTTAGAAACTGTCGGAGCATCCAACTGTACACGGTAATAGTTGGTTTGATCCTCACTCGAGGGATGATCATTTTCATTTACACGTTCTGATAGGAAAAGCGCGATGTTGAGTCGCCCCATATCTCAAAAATTAAATTTAGTAAGTAGAGAGCGGAGTGTCTTAGCACTAGTTTTCTTCTGTATATAGCTAGGATATGCGACACGATACGCATATCTACAGCTTGAAACTATTAAAGAATATAGAATATTTGCCACAAGATGAGAGAGTGTTGCAGGAGTACAAGGGTGCGGGCGAACGCGTAAACGCGAGGGTTGCGAGTTCGATTCTAAATAGGGGTAATGAAATATATAAAATGAAATGAAATATTATAAAATGTAGTTCCGCAACTCGAAATGGGAAACGCTTATAAGTATTTACATTCATATGCGAGTTCTTGAGCCACAATGAACCAACTTTAATAAGACGTCCGTCCTACGCGAGGCCTACCTAACAAAACATTCGCTAACAGAAAATAAAAACAAATTCGTCCGCAAAATGAAACATTTGTGAGCGAGTAACCTAAATACGTATTATTCCCTCCACTAGGTCGAGCTTTTTAAAGTCGTTTCAGAAAATTACCCACAACAACTTTTGACTTGTTCCAGTTTAGTTATACGAGGTGTCGCAGGTACAATTTTTTCATTTCGGTCCCTAAATTGTATGGCATAGGGGGTAAAGTTGCTAGATTCACTTTTTTTATTGTAATATGAACTTAACACAGAAATATCGGTTAAGGGGGCACGAAAATTGGTGTGAAATTGTAATAAGTAAATTGTGTTTAAATAATGTTTGCTTGATTTATTATGTTTTTTTAAATATTTATATTTTTAATATGAGTTAACAGCTGTAGTGCGCTATGTAAAATTATAATAGAGACATTATGTTGAAATCAAAAACAAGACCGAGGGACAACTGGCCTAAAGTCGAATTCATTCAGCGTTGAAACAAAATTATTGGTTTATTTATTGTGTATTTAAATATTAATTAAAATTCAAAGTGACTAAGTTTAAATTTGCACTCTATAATTTCACTATATTATCAAACTTGGAAAAGAACAAAGTTAAAAAAAACTGTAGTAACAGGTTCAACTGACAAGGTTGGCTTCAATATATAAATATAAAATTTCTGGTGAATTAAACGTATACAGAAAAATATATATTCACCGCCTTCCACATTATTAAGAGACATTGCGTTTCGCCACTCAACAGTGACAAACTGGACGCAATGTTTCGTTTACTAGCGAGAAAATGAAAATAAATCAGCTTCACGCTGTATCCCGCTCATAGCAGGGTAGGCAGAGGAAGCCTAGTGTTAAGACACTCCGTTCCCCACTTTTTCTAAAATGGAAATGTTAAATATTTTATTCCCCCGAGTGGGAATTGAACCCATAACCGGAGCGGAAACAATTGCAAACTTGTACCTACTCCTGCACTGCGACAGTCTCCTATAAAATAAATATAATTCAAATTCAAATATTTTCAATATCATTTCTTAATATAAACAGAGCTTACCCACCCCCTCATCCCACCAATAAAATTTATTGAAATAGAAAAAAATACCCAAAAGTTCAAGATTGATTTTGCCTAATTTCAAAAGAATATTCGGTTCGTTTAACTTTTTTTTAATTAAATGACTTAATCGTGATCGTTTCTTTTTAAATAAAGAATAAAAGCTGTCTATGGAGGCGCAGTTGGTAATTTTGATACGCGACGGTTACGGTTTCAATTCGAGGGTATATTTGTCTAGTGTATAGTACGACGTTAAGTTACGTTACGTTTACATGACTTAGTGCTATGCATTCTTTATAAATTATTATTAAACGTAAGTTGCATAAGAAAACGACATATAATTTATTTTGTTTTCTTATGCAACTTAGCAAAGAGGACGGAGTGTCTTATCACTAACTCCTCCCAGTAAAATAAATTTCAGTACAAAATATTGTACAAAAGTGTTACAAGTACACACAATAAACCAAAATTAGTCCCAAGATTTGTCGATACTAAGAAACATAATATACGTACAAAATATAACTCAGGAACATTTTGTTCGTACTTAAGAGCATTATGTTGAAGGGCAAATTTAATAAGTTCGTGAGGGTCGTAATCTTCCCTTAATACCGACCGGCTACGAAGGGTTGCTTTATTGAAACTAGAATTTACTTTAACATGCCGAAACATTTTGCCTTATAACGTATTTTTTAATATTTTATTCTTTGATTATTATTGATTAATGTGCGACCTATATCCGGTTTTGTGTTGTGATTTTGGTTAACAAATCATTTGTAAATTATATTTATTCAAATAAGGCATCATTATGGTGTAGTTCAAGTCGCAGTGCTTTATTGTAAACATGACAGTTTGGAGTTCGATTTTCAATCCCAGATTGATTATTTCCGTTATCTTGCTCAATAATTAGGAGAAAGCCTTGCATTGAGCGCGTCGGGAACAGTGTCTAGACACTAATACTTCTAATTACCTACCCTGCTATAAACGGGATACAACGTGAAGCTGAAAGAAAAGAAAAAAAAATACGTTAAATTTCCTAAAATTGTAGCTTAGTTCGAATGAAAAAACTTTATACAAAATCATCTCTAGTTCTAGATATTTCGTCCAGTTAAATGTATAACAGATGGCAGGCAACCCTTTATAAACAAGTCACGTTTAGAATATATTTTTGGTAGTTTTTCACCAGTTTCCAGGTTCCGTTCCCGCTCACCGTATGTTTTGTCTCCCTACATGTAAAATTGTATCGTCAAATCAAAAAATCCTCAAATTTTCAAGCGTTTTTTCGTACATAGTTCCGTTATTTGGACGACTGTGTCCGCTGTTGTACAGAATTTTGAATAGAAGTGATTTAATATTCCTTTTATTCGGTCTTTTTAAAAGAGTGAATGCAGAACGGAGGGAAGTCAAAAAAACAAATATATTTAAAGTAAATATAATGACAGTTGGTCATCAGTTCAGTTCAGTTTTTTATTTATGGCGCTTCGAGCGTGCCAGTTGAGCCCAAAGCACAGTTGGTCATTAAAATTTCATTGGGAAACCAAACAACTAATATCAAGTCAATAATCATTCACTCAATAATTTAACTATCTATCTACAACTTAGTCTCTAACGAACTGGTCAAATAAAAAGCTAATACCTTCTGCATTTGAAGGATATATGCAGAAATATCGATCTATTGTGGAATATTTTTTACTAGTCAAATGAACCACGGAAGATCGTGGAATAGTGGTTAAATAAAGAGCCTTTTTTAATCTTTCCTAATGTATTGTAATTAGTTGTTTGTGACCTCACTTAGCTTACCTCACTCCTCCCATTCCGTGAGAAATATGCATTCACAAATCTTCGTTCAAATTTTTATCGAACCTACAACCATTGCATATCTTTTCCATTCCAATTCGTCCACCAGTCTCTAATCTAAGCAGTGTAGAGTACAAAAAAGCACAGTATTAAGCTCTCCCAGCCTTAGAGTGAGTAAGCGCCTCATAATTCCTATTTTATACCCATTTTTATTTCCGCTGACTTATGAAACTCTTTTGTTTCATACAAGTGACCTACATCTGTATTGTAATGCTGTGATATGCGAGCTCGAGCTCTTTATTTTGTAGAGTAAGCTCTATGCAATATAAAAAGTACTTTGATTTTTGCGAGTTGATGTTCAATGATATGCGTTTTAATATAATATATGCACTCAGGGGCACAACGTGACGTGTTGTAGGTTTGATGTCCACTCGTGGTAATATATTATGTTTTTTAACTCCACAGACAGAGGGTACATAGAGGCAGCACTGCTGTGCGGATTCGTAAAAATTTTCTTCCAAACGCCACGCAACTGTGGAATGGCCTACCTGCGGCAGTTTTTTCAGATCGATACGACCTAGGTACTTTTAAAAAGCGTGTCAATTTCCACCTTGGCGGCCGGCAATGCATCTGTTGCTCTGCTGACTTTACACGGGGTCGTGGGCGGCGGTGATCGCTTACCATCAGGCGACCCGTATGCTAGTTTGCCTTGTCTTTTTCCATAAAAAAAGTAGTAGTAAGATCTGCCTTTCCCACTTTTCGCCGATTTTTTTTTGAGGTGTTGCGTGTTGAGTGGCCGAACTCAAAGTGCTTTTCTTGGTTACCAGAGCGAGGAAATCAAAATATTAGTAAATAATAATTCATCCCCCTGAGTGGGGATCGACCCCACAACCGTCGCGTTTATAGTCACATGTTTATACCACTGCACCACGACGGCTTCAATATATTTATCACAGATAAGATGCTCTCTCTCTTTGTCATCAGTACAGGCGCGGAGGGGGAATATTTTAATACAAATGAACCCACAACTATTATAATCATAAACAGTCAAAGTAGTTCAAAATTTTATCGTTAAAGGTGTCTTCCACTTCCATATAGGGTAGCGTCAAAGTTATTTGTAAAAATAATTTTATTATAGCTCTCTCTCTGAGCTTTTCAGTTTAGTCGCGAATGACAGACCCGCAAGCTTACGGGATCAGTAGGTTCGAAGTATTCTAAACTTTAATGCCTGGGTCTGGAGAGTATTTGAATAGTAGTACTTACTATGTTGGAGCTGTCACAGGTGATACGCTGATAAGTATTGGTTTAAGTGATGAAAGATCTTTTTTTTAATTTTTCGGGGTAGTTGATCATTGACTTTTATATAATAGTCATTTATTCTTATGAAAG
>JAEBDU010000082.1:34439-78435 GCA_016802625.1 Heliconius numata
CGCACTAAAGCATTTAACGAGACGTTTCAATGCAAACCGCACAAATACCGACCAATCTTGAGCTTGGGTTTGCGAAATTCAATCTTTTGAAAATTTCTCAAAGAGTTACGTTAAGGTTTTTCATAACCAACGGTTATTAAATCATCCCGGGGAATACGGTAAACCGGTACAAGTATAAGCCGGGGACAGCTATGGCATTTCCTTTACAGAATTTAATTAAGTTTCAGTAATCCGGGATAAGAGTGCTTGCAACAACGATTTACTACGAATTAAGTTGTGAGGTAAAATGATATCATGATATTTGTTTATACGAGTGTACTATTCTGTTTAAGGTTGATTTAACTGTAATTGATATTCTCTGTATCAAAGCACTGTGTTTCACGACAAAGTGCGGCGTTGAGTTCCGGAAATCACTATCTCGAATTTGATGCTATATATTCGGGACAGAGCTAAAAAAAACAATTTATTTGTTATTTTTTAGCTTGAAAAGTTTTCAATAGGTAAATTAATTATTTTTTACTTTAAAAAGTATTGTATAGTTTGTTAATTAAAATGACCGTTCTCTGCGCTTGTCATTAACAGTAAAATAAAAACAAAAGCCAATTCAGTAATTAGTTCTAAGTACACTTAGCTTTTACAATACAATATTACTTTTAGAAAATATATAAAAATATAAATTATAATTAAATGGATACACAGGTATTATTTCTTAGGTATTAGGTTCGATTCCCATTCGGGAGAGTTAAGTTTTGTATTCCCCGCTCTGGTATTGAGTACCCCAAAGGTACAATGATTAAATGTTGAGTGGCAGGATTTGGGGGAAAGCGGGGAACGAAGTGTCTTAACACTAGGTTCCCTGTGGGTATCCTGCGACACGCGGAATACACAGCGTAAAGCTAAAAAAAGAATAAAAATATAATTATGTATAAAGTATTTCAATAGAAAAAAACTTAATTATAAAAAAATATTTGTGTAACAAAAGCTCTTTCAATTCACTCGTTCATCGATTTCCATGTGAATGGATCATTGTATTAAAATTTTGGAATGAATTAATTTCGTATATTCAATGTTTAATATGCCTATTAATTAATATTTGTATGGTACTTTTTGTATAAATTTTAATTATATATAATAAAGAAAGAATAAATTGACGCGGATTCAAGTCCAGCCATATAAAAAGTCCTTATATATGTACATAGAAATATAACTCAAGAGTTAGTTAATAAGATTTCTTTAAGTTCACGAAGGTGAAATAATATTTTAAAGAAAGGGCACCACTTTCAATTTCTTATTTTAGCTCTATCCAAACAAAAGAGAAGAGAGAGAGAGAGAAAGATTAGTATTGAATAAACATACAAACAAAATTACAGAACAAAAATCCACAAACACCTTAACGAAATCATTTCCCTCCGCGCCAACAGGAACCCCCTTTGTTATAGTTCCAAAGGTCGTGGGTGTATTTTTTTCATCTACTAATGTTTCTCCGACAACAAAACGTCAGTGTTAAGTAGAGAAAAACCACGTTGGATAATATAACAAAAGATTTTCATCTGTAAACTAACGACCTACTAGTAGGTATATATGCATATAAAACATATAAATAAATAAAGTGACCTACATACTGGGAGTTCATTAGAATTACTAGCTGAAGAGCTAGTATTGATAATGAACTATGTGAAGTGACCCTATTTATATATTTTCCTTCCATATATCTTATGTGTGGAAAGAAAACATACATATAAATAGATAGAAAAGATCAAATATTATGTTAAAATTGTAAAGGTAAAACGAACAACGTCTTGGCGCAGCGATAGTACGTCGGCTTGAAAACGCGACTGTTGCGGATTTGATTCCTACTCGTGGCAATGATTATTTTTATTTAGAATTATGTTTATGTACTTAACTTGCAATATCCTAAGTTCAGGTAGTGAAGAACGGAATGTCTTTACATGAATCCTTAATAGCGTTAAAATAATCCTATCCCGTTAAGACACCTCAATTCCTCACTTTCTACTAAATTCTGCAGGAATTGCGTGTAGAGTGTCAGAACTTAACGTCACGAAGCGAGGAAATGAATATACATTTTTTTTTCTTTACCGTCTAAATGGGAATCGAACCCATAAACTCTTGTACTTACAGTCACACGCTTGTGCCCCGGCGCCACGACAAGCCACAAGTAATTCCATCTATAAAAGCATAAAACATTGTTATTTAAATGAAACCACCATATAAAGAAATAAATAAACATATAGAAACGAATAACAGATATTGAACAATCCTTTCTTTTTATAAAGAATATTTTTTTGGGTCAACCTCGTATCTGGGTTAAAAAGTTTCAGAAAACCTCACAATAAACTTATGATATTAAAAATATTATTCTTTATTCGGATTTTGTATTGATGACGAATGTTATTTTATGTTTATTATAATCTTTTCATGAAAATATTTTACGTTATTGAAAAAAAAAAATTTTAGATGTATACTAATATTATAAAGCTGAGAGTTTTATATGGCTCATTAGAAACTACTGGTTGGAATTAAAACAATGTTTTTGTGTTGAAACTTGGATTTTGTCTGCATTTTAGACTTATTATAGAAAATTTAAATGCTTCGTGTTGCCTATTTCAAAACATTGTGTGAGTTGGTAAATAGAATCAAACATCACAATTACTGTATAGTTCCTTTTTTTTCAGCCTTTCTTGTAGTAAGCAAAGGGAAATTAGTATAACCAAGACAATATTATTAAGCAGAACTCAACGCTGCACTTTATTTAACATGAACAGGAAAATAAAATAAATAACCATAATATTAATAAAAAGATTCAAATAAGATAAGAAAAAAACAATTTTCTTTAATAACAGCATCACTATTCATTCTATCTCTAGCAGTAGTGAAATATGAAGATATTTCAATTGAAGCCAACTATAATATTACGAGGCAAGGCTTAGAATCTATTATAGAGGAGAAATATCTGCCTTTTTGTTTGCAACGACTCGATGCTTCTATTCAATTGATAATCGATTATTTGTGACTGAAATGCGATTTCATTTTATTATTCAGGTTGTAGCAGGGTAAGCTTAAGAAGATACTTTATTCCTTAGAAAAGAGGCGAAATTTAACGCCGCGCTGAGCGTTCTACTTAGAGTCAATTCTATACTGCATGCTGGTGAGCTTTGCCGTGCAATGTCACTGGTTGAAGTGTTTATGTTTTATATAGTTAATTATTTTAAATAGTTAATAAACAATTTATATTTCCTTTATAATTCCTTAGCATTGATAAGATGATTGCATTGATGAAAGCTGCGTTATGGGTGACGTAAATATTCGTATAAAAAATTAAAAATTAAATAAGAATACTGCCACTATATAATAAGCCACTGTGTCACAACGGCCTCAAATATTGTAATTCAGAGTGACAATTAAAAAACGGAATATTATGACACTAATTTCCATATCAAATAGATGGAGTAAAAATAAACAAAAAAATATAAACAAGTCAGATTTACAATACATTCGATGCGTAACGACGAACGGTCGTAAAATAAACGCGTGCAACAGACCGCGAAACGGATACGTTCGTGTTATTTATTATATAAAAAAATACTATTGTACATAAGTGTTGAGTTTTAGACTTTCTTTCTTTGCTTTTAGTTTCACGTTTTATTCGCACATAGCAGAGTAAGCAGAGAGAACCTTGCGTTATCGGAGCATACCATATAATAATAATAATAATCATTCGTTTAATTCTCCCTGCGAATGACTGGCATCTAAGTTAGATATGATTAGTAATATTATTTTTAATTAAATTTCATTTTATAATTCTTTTTTAAATTTTATAGTCCATTTACCTAAGTAAGTCTAACTTAGGTCTTGTAGCTAAGCAAATATTTAAAATTAGTTCGTATTTTTCTCTGCCAGTCTCAAAGAAGTAATATTCAAAGTCTAGGGATTCAGTTTAGAAACATAATCTCAGACTTTCACAGAACAAGCTTGAGGCAATCTGCAACTGTCGAAAGCAAGGTCTGTGTTGTGTATCTCTGTTTTATGTAAAGTGAAATAAAATAAAAGTTAAGGTTGTCGTGGTAGAGTTGTACCTGCTGTGTTTGACTGTAAACGGTTGTAGGTTCGATTCCCACTCAGGGTAATGAATTATTTTTATTTCTTTGCTCTAACGAATGAGGTCTTAATATAAGGTTCACTCTGCCTAACCTGCTATGCGATACCGATACGAATCTGCTATAGATCACCGTGTATGTATAGTCATAAAGTCAAAATATATGCACGATAGTAAAAGTTTCAATTCCTACTTGAGAGGTCGGTTCGTTGCTTTTTTTGAAATCTTTATATTGCGTATTGAGCGGAATGTCCTAACACTATGTATGTATAAAGCTGAAGCAAAAGTTCAATAGTCAACTTTTCTCCTATAGAGTAGATAAACCATGTTATATACTATACTGTATATACATATGTATAAAGGCCGCAAAAAATTTTCACCGCCAATTTTACGCAACTGATTTATCTTTTCAAACTTGTTCTAAAGCGAGCAGCGGCAAAAAATAACGGACGCCGACGTGAAGTCCCGCGGGAAACGAGATCCCGACACTCAATCCTGAATCACCCGCAGAAGTTTCATAATCTGTATGTTATATATGTTATTTTTAATTTTGCAAGGTAGCGGAATAGACGATAAAATGAAAATAATTTTAAAATAATGGGAAAGTCCACGTGATAACCAATAAAACCTCGTTTACATTTGGTCACTTACTGAGTGACTGACCAGCACCGTAAGTAGGTTAGTGAGTGTAGTAGAGCTGTAAGAGGGTTTATCGAAATGCGAACAAGAAAATATGGGACTTTCCGTTTTAATTTTTTTTTCCTAGGGGGCGAAATAAGTTTTATAGTAGCGTAAAATTCGTATGAAATATTTATTTCAATTTATATTTCCATTTCTTCCCTCTTGTGTCGAGGCAAAAGCGCGGCGTTGAGTTTTGCCACTCAACAAGCAATGCCCCCAGAATTCGGCAGAAAGTGGGGAACGGAGTGACTTAACACTAGGTTCCCTCTGCTTACCCTGGTAAGTAAGGGATACAGTGTGAAGCAGATTTATAATATTAATATGATGTATATCTATTAAACGTAATATGTAATATATTATACTCTTTTTCTTTTCATTTTACCATTTAAAACCCAATTTCAATATGAGAGAGTGTTTGTGACATCGATATTCTTCAAAGGTTATTACTTTCATATGAAATGCGTACAGTATTAGATTGGTTAGGGAAAATTAAATTTTTATTTATATTAATTTTATTTTTATGTTATAAAAATGTATATAAACGGAGACATTTATGTCATTGTAATTTTTGTTCATTTATTTTACGATAAAAATTAGTCGCCACTGAAAATAATAGCGTGGACTTTGCAACGTATAATGGAAAAACCCTTTATTCCTGTTTCTGTAGACATTTTGAGCCTTCAACCGTGTAGGCAGAGGGAACCTGGAAATCTAGTTTTAAGACACTCTGTTCCTATTAAGTCACTTTCATTCCCTACTTTCGGTCAAATCCTTGAGGCATTGCGTGTTGAATGGTGGGTTGCCGCGTTTTTCCGCAATCGGACCCACAACCTGTAACGTTTACAGTCACACACTTGTGCCCCAGCGCCACAACGAGCCTCAAATCAATATATAAATATTTCATCGTAATTTAAGGGTTAAGCTCTTGTCTACCTAAATTCCTCTGAATTCATTCCTATTCTATATACGGTGCTGGCTGCATTTTTAGAGTTCAATATGTGCCAAAGTGCCAAATAAAGTCTAGAGTAGAATTTAAATAAAAGAGACTTGAATGAGTCGCCTCATTACTTTACGTTGGGTTGTTGACTTTTCAGTATATCAGTATATAGGTAGGTAGATAAAAATGTATAAAAATATCGAAATTATTGTTAAATTTTTGTGTTCCTTACCAAATGGGTAAAGCGAGACTCTATTACTAAGACTCTGCTGTCCGTTCGTCCGTCTGTCCATTTATCTCCAGGCTGTATCTCATGAACCGTGATAATGATGATAATAAAAATTTTCACAGACATATACAAATATAGTATTTATGTTGCCGCTATAACAACAAATACTTGAAATTAAAATAATTATTTAAGGGTTCAAGCATGATTTTTTTGAGGTTTTTATACTAAATATTTCATTCTTCCGAGTGGGAATTAAACTCACAACCTCTCGCACTTACAGTTGTATACTTGTGCCGCTGCGCCACGACTGGCTCTATATTCGTATTATTTTTATTAATACGAAAAATGTTTCAGTATTTTATAAATAAATTCCTATAACTTTCTACATACTAGTACATATAACAAAATCATGATTTGATTTTTTAAAATCATTTCAGCCGTGACGTGACGGTGACAGCGGTCGTTAAAAATAATGAAGAGTCCACCGCTGATATTTAATTTAGTTGATTTTTTGTCATTTTTCTTTCATAATATTATAATAATATTTTATTTTTTTATAGTTGTGGTGACATTTTTTAAATGTATGACTCATATTATAGTTATTATTAAATTTAATAGCTACACGCTATAATCCGCATATAGTAGGGGACGCAGGGGAACCTAGTGTTAAGACATTTCGTGTTGAGGGGAAAATTGTTCTACCAGAGCAAAAAATTGAAAATACTTTGAATATAGGTAATCTCCCCAAATGGGGATCGAACCTTTGCGTTCACAGTCACATGCTGACCCACTTCGCCACAACGACCTCATTAAATACGTAATAATGTTTAAACATTATTAACTACCGTCTCTAATAGCACTGCAGTACTTTGGTTTTAGTCAAATTTAAAATTTATTTAACCTTAGTGTATACTTTAGAAATGAATTAACTTTTAATCGTCAATCAGTACAAATAATATTAAATTAATTAGAGGAATCAACGTTTACATTAACGAAAAAGAAGAATTCAGCATCTAACTGTAAGTTAGTCTGTAAGTAAGTATCTAATACAATTAAATGACAAAATTAAATCAGTATATCTTTAGATTTCAAGTAGTATCCCACATATTGCAGAAAAAATCTAGTGTCAATAAATTCTGCTGTACACACACTGTCCAATTTTCAAGAGTTTGTGTATTAAGTGGCGAAACTCAACCCTCAAAGACACGCTCTGTGTCACCAGAGCGAAAAAAAAATGGGAATAATGTCTCCCTCAAAACAAAAAGTTAATATACAATAGTTCAAAAGTTACATGTTGACATTTAAGTTGCTAAGCCTTATACCAATACAGCAGTACGAGCGCTGTTACCACGAACTTCCAGCAGGGTGAGTCGACCAAAATAATTGAATCCCCACCTACCCCCTTCCCCACTGAGACGTGCAAACTGTTTCAATATGGAATTTGCTGAATCCCATTATAAAAGCGAGTACATCAACATAATCCTTGGAGGAAAACTTTAAGTATATAAGTCTCACCACGATATTACCTTCATTCTTCGTTTTCCGAGACTTTCAGTTTATCGTCTTAATGCATGAACTTCTTGGATATTTTAGCAAAATTCATATGACTAATGCAATGAGTTAATAATTTGAGGTTGTCGTTAGACATACCATCAGCATGTAACTAGAAATGTGATATTTTGTGGGTTCGATTACCATTCACGGGAATTAATAATATTTTTATTTCTCTGGTAACGAAACAAGGCGTGGCCTTGAGTTCCACAACTCAATACCATTGCCTTCAGAATTAAGCGGAAAAAGGGGAACGGAATTTCTTTACACTTTTTTAGCGTCGTCACACAACTTCAAAAGCAAGTAAATAAGTAATATATTTTATAAAATCTTTACTTTTATGAAAGCAAATTTATACCAATAATCCAATATCAAAATAAATCTATCGTGATACAGCTGCAGTCTGACTATAAACCAGATTGTTGTGGGTTCGATCACCACTTGGAATAACACAGGGAATGACCGTATACTCGTATAAAATGTTTTAATTTTCCCGCTATAGTTGACAAGGTACGGCGTTGACTTGCCCCACTTAACACATAATATAATTATATTTCAAAATATTTCAATAATTCAGCTAAAAGTGGGGACCGTAGTGACTAAGCACTAGGTTCCATAGTACCTACCCTCAAGTATGAAGCTATAAGGAAAACATATGAAGTCATCAGATCGGATATCCTGTCTAGTTACAACAGCGACACTTGATTCTAGAGGTATTATTGACTTTACAGGCTTCAGTGTGATACAAGTGCTCGATACAAATTTTATGTAAACGGTATCTTTAGTTAATTATTTATATCTTCCATTTGGTTATGGGTGCGATTACCATTCAAGAAAATTCAATATTTAATATTTTAATTTCCACTCAAAAGTTTTTACATATTTAAATGTACGTATCACTAAGTTTGGTAAATAGCTCAAATATGTCAAGTGATAGAAAAAAAGAACCACGCAATTTAACATTATTTATAGGTATAAGCAATGCCTCCAGAACTCGGCGGAAAATGAGGAACGGAATGTCTTAACATTAGGTTCCCGCTGTGTGCGTGTATGTGTGCGGGATACAGCGTGAAGCCGAAATATAAATAATATGAATATAACATAAATTTTTGGACTCAGTGCTGTTTGTGTATTTATACATATTACCTATTCTATATACTCGTATGTATGTATAGGCATATCAACAAATTTAAAAAAAAAAGCTATTTCTGGCGTCCCCAGCCCATCACAAGTAATAAAACATAAAAAGACCATGACCACCAGACGTATAGAAAATTTTCGAAAGTAATTCAGACGTGGATTCAATTCCAGCGCACCTGGCGTCCGGCTGCTACACAAATATATAGTGCGCTCGATGAGTCGTGGCCGCTCTAAAGTTAGCGATATAACTGCACAGAGTAGAATTTAGGATTTTCCTTACTTTTGATTATTTACTTCTCGAGTGTACAATGCGAGAAATTTCAGAAAGTTTAACTTCAGAGCGGCCACGACTCGTCACCCGTACTGTACGTATAGTAGTAAAATCTTTATCACCACAGTGTTTTGCCTTTTCATTGCATTCTGTCCGTCCGTCCACTGAGACGACCGGATGTGCTCCTAAAAACACAACGCCTCGATAGTTTCAGCTGAATGAATTTGTGTAGGGCTGACACTGGATATTTGTGTTGTATATAATTTTAAATCGTTTCCTCCTATCAAGAGGATATTGTTGAAAAATTAACCTATTGTAGACTTCATTGACGTCACATGTTTTTTGCGATATTCATATCTTTAATAACGTGGACTTTCTTTTGAAATATACTTCAAGTTTTGTAGTAGCAAACAAGGATTTACATTTTGTTGGAAAGTAAAAAAAAACAGCTTCATGTGTTTCTCTGCATAGCAGGGTAGGCAGAAAGAATCTAGTGTCAAAACCCTCCGAACTCCATAGAAAATGAGCCTTGCCTAGCCAAGAGTCACGGTAAATCTGCTACAGTTTGAAAAATTTTTCAATTGAAATTTAATATGCTGACAGTGTGACTGGCTAGTGGCAGTAAAATCTGAGGGATAAGCAATATCATTAATTTTATATTAGGATTTTTATTACAAGTACATATAAAATCTTTTATAACTTTTTATATTAGTTCATACAATGAGACCAATCATGGCGCAGGGGCAGAAGCGTGTGACTGTAAGCGCGACAGGTAGTCAGTGCGATTTCTACTCAAAGATTTCTTTGTTTCCCCACTCTGATATGTCAAACTTTGACTTTGAGATTCGCTACTCAACACGCTATATCTCAAAAATTGGACTGAATCTGGGGAACGGAGTAACGGTAATTAGGTTACTTAACAGACTGGCTGGCTGGTTGAACATTTTACTTGGAAAAACAAATTGCCAATATATTACACAGATATTACCAAAATCTCTCCACCAAAATCCTTAATAGACATTGAGTCTAATATCTCCTCTCTCGCCACACAAACTCATCAACCCTAAGCCGACACGACTTGTGTACTCGCGCCGGCCGATGCAGCAATATGCACAATACTTCACACTAACAAACATTTATGCACTAAATGAAACAAATGCCAAACCATTTCCCACCTTAACCCGTTACAATAAGAGCTATACAGCCTCAACGGACAGTAACATAACGAAAATGGCAAGGCATTGGCTTGCTTACATTTTGAACTCTATGTAGATAGTGTAGAGTTCAATTTAAATCGGGGGTGAAGTGAATAAGAATGTAACAGATACCTTATGTTTGATAAAGTCCATTTTAGTAGCAATGACGCACTCAATTTCATTGTCTCAGATGAGATTCACAACATGCTGGGCTCTAACGACTCTGGCTTACTGGCTGTTTGCAAATTGACTTTTGCGTGTGATCTATCAGTGTGTTTAGGTATAGTTTTGGAGATATCTTAGTGACTAAATACTGGTATTTTTGGGTCACTACGTAAGACTGTAAGATATTGATGCCGCTAGGAAATTTTTCGTGGTTTTAATTCTCTGTCTCATAGTTTTGTGTATTCGTTGTCAAATATAGGCACATATTACATATTATATAAAAAAATGATTACCAACTAGGGCACTAAGCTATATATGAGCTTTGCAACATTCTTCAAAGAGTTTTGATATACTTACTTATAATTAAATTTAAAGTTATTTTCTTTAATGAATATAATACATTATTTTTCATATAATATATAAATTTTAAAAAGTTAAAACTAAATCACCTCACACAAATAATGAATGGCACACCTTCACTGTATTTATTTTTAAAGCAAGTGCAAAGCTGCAAATTTAAACATCGAGATAATAATGGACAGCATTATAGTTTCATTATTTTATTTTTGTTTGTTCCAACTTTTATTTTACGTTGAAAATTCTCGACGGAACGATGTTTAAATTTCACTTGAACTCGGACGTAGTAGTGGCGTAGATTTTTTTAGGTCAAATAAGGAAAACTTTTTTATTCGGAACTTTAGCTTGTATCCCGCAATTAGCAAGATAGGTAGAGCAAGTGTCTCGACTCGACCTAGTGTCTAGACACTGCATCCTCTCGTCGTCGCTCGTCACAACTTATCTTGTTACCAGAGCGAAACTAAGTCATTCCTCTGACTGGGAATCTAATTCACAACCGTCACATTTACAGCCTGACTGCCATTTCATTGGATTGGAGGATTTCATGGAGAATGTGTAGTGTTAGCTCTCCTCCACATTTCGTCTTATTAGTGTGACACTACTAAATGGTTAATTATAATAATCAATATTGGGTCGTGGAACTTAACGTCATGTTTTCCTACTATGGCAACGATTGTTTTTGGAGATCGTATAGTAACAGCGTGGTATAGCGTGGTATAGCGTGGTATAGCGCAGGACGGTTACAAAATGTTAATGAAAATCCATTTTAAAGGAATTTTGTTTATAATTTAATAGAATAAAACGGGTTTTGCGGTGGACGCGTCATCGCGGCCGACAGCTGCGTCCTGCGACGACTGTTTCAAATACATACTTGTGTGTTTCATAGAGCTGCCATGGAAACTTATATTTTGTTAAAATGTTATCTTTTTTAAAATAAAGTTTGTTTCGAATAAAGTACCTAGAAAAATATTTTTTTTATTTTGGCTTCACCCTGTGCACAGAGGATAAAATAAACATATTAAAGTATTATTTAATTCCTAATAATATAACTTTCAATACAAATATTGTTCAATTTATATAATGTATTCGTAACTTATATGTATATAACTCAATACACAATAAAAAAAGAAAACTTAAAAACGATACACACATTACTTAGGTATATATGAAAAAAATAGTCAATATATTTGTACTAAAAATCAGCCCTCTACGGTCGTAGCCAACCAACCGTAGCCATTCAGGCTACGCCGCTACGTGTGCTACACTTCTATTTATAATTGGATATAGGCCTGTGTTATTTTTAAACTATAAATTACGTTTGCTAACAAAAGGTGCAAGCTATCTGCCCTTAGTGTACGGTTTTCACGCGGAATCTCGCATAGTGTAGCATAGTGTAGGTACAGGGAACCTAATGTTAAGCAACTCTGATGTTTTTTTTATATTTAGTAACAAAAAGCACAAGCGTGAAAGTGAAACAAGTGCGACACTGTAAACGCAATGGTTGTGGGTTCGATTTCCACTCGAGGTACAAAATGAAGAATGTAATATTTTCATTTCTTCACTCTAGTAATAATGTAAAGCGCGGCGTTGAAAACCGCCACAAAAGAACTACTCGAAAATTCGGCGGAAATTGGAATAAAAAGTGTCCCAATACAAAATTTCTTCTGCCTACGTGGCCACAAGCGAGATCCAGCGAGAACCTTAACAGAACCCGAACCTATAACCATCAAATATAGTCACTTATGTATCACACACGTCACCCGCACCAATATGTATAAAAGGGTGGACATGGCTCGCCGCGCAGTTGCCGCGTCGCGTCGGTTAGCTACAGCTATTGCGGACGACCGCAAATACGTATTATCTAAAAATGATTCTAATCAGTTAAAATGGAATCTGTTTTATGTAAATTAAAGGAATACAGTAATTGTTTTATGTTATTTTATTATATTTTCCATGTATTTAAAAAAAGGAAGTTATCAGTGTGAGGTCTATAAACGAGTAGGTTTTGGGTTCGATTTCTAGTCAGAGAAAGTAATTATTTTTATTTTTCGGTTTTGACAAGAGAAACACTGCATTGAATTCAGTCATTCAACACCCAATGTCTCAGTATCGCCGACTCTGCTATCTGAGGAAGCGTATAGCTGATAAACCAGCTGCTGAAACTGATAGTCTAGTTTTATATATAAATCTTCTGTAAGATGGTAATTTGCATATCTAATCTGAACGTCGATTTGTGAAAACAGTGTTCCCTGTTCTGTGGAAAACGCCTCAAAAATTACTCTTAGGAAACCTTGTGCTATTATTGTTACTCGAACTGAAGTCACTTGAAGAGATAGAATAGGAGATATGATTTTTTTTTTGAGAAGGTTTTATAATTTATCAAATATTATTATTAATTTGTTAATTTAGTTGTTAGAACATTATATACACATAAGTATTATTTTGTTAGTGTGTACCTAAAATGCAATTTTTTTTCTCAGTACATCGAAGAATGTAGAGAATTCATTCATGAGTTATCTCTAAGCTTTTTTATTTTTATTGAACTTGCAACTAATGAATACAGGTAAGTGTGCTCCGCAGTGGCGGCCTCTGAATGTAAGCGTGACAGCTTTGGTTCACTCGGGGAACTAACCTATTTTCATTTCCTTGTTCTATTAGCAAAATGAAGTGCGGCATTGAATTACTATCGTTGATACCCAATATCTCGAAAATTCTTTCTGTCACCATATCCTCTGTACATCTTGCTATATGCCAGGATACAGCGTGAAACTAAATATATATAGGACTCCCAGTGAGTTTCAAGCGTAAGGGTTTGTAACGCGTAATCGCCTCGTTCCGCGACAAATAGCAACTTTATTCAAATCAGAAGATTTGTTTTAAGAAAATGACAGCAGAAATTAATTTTTGTTTTGGCCCTTGCCAAGTTGACTTGTAAGACGCGCCCTCCTTTCAGTGCTCGCTCAAAGGTTGAACATTTTCTTAGAGACGAAATAAATTATGGCAAGCTTTTGTTCCTTTAGTCAGGAATGTATGGTATTAAAATTGAAACGAATGTCTTGTGCTAACATTTTCGTATTTCATTACTGAAGCTGCGAAATTTGGATGCCAATCAAAATATTCAAATGGATTATTTGTAAGTTGGAAGGTTTAAGTGAAAGATTAATTCTATGTTTTATATCATCACACTGTATCCCGCCAACAGCTATTTAAAAATATAAACTCTGTTTCTTAATGGGAAACGACCAATTTTCTGTCCAATTCTGGAGGAATTATGTGTTGAGTGGCGGAACTCAACGCCGTGCATTTTGCCTCAACCCAAGATCAGACGGACAGATCGGATCAGATCCAGAAAATGAAAATATTAAACCTTTCATTTCCTGTAGTGAGAATCGAGCCAACAACCTGTCGCTCTTACAGTCACAAGTTTGTGACGACTAGCACCAACTAAATTAATTATTAGTTTAGTTTATTATATGATATAAAGACTTGTGAAAAAGCATACAATCTTTAAAAAAGATTTTTTATTGTTAGTTTTTATAAAAATCAGAAGATGATAAAATATAAAATTTTGACATTTATTTTAAGATGGGAAGATATGAGTGCGTTCTTAAAGTCTTTACGTACAGATATTTAATTTTTTAATTTTAATTTAAAAATTAATTTTAATTTTAATATTATTAAGTGAATGGATATTATATACATTATTATTAGGTGTTAAATGCTAGTGAATTCTATTCCCACTCGGGGGCTCGTTTTCATTCTGCGCGTGTTCCACGACTCAACACTTAACTAGCTGATATTCTTCCTACCTGTCCTGCTATATGCGAAAGAAACGTGAAGCTACAAAAGATACCACACTTGTTGCGCCATCTATAAGATCATATTTAAGCCATGAAATACAAACTGAAAGAAACATACCTTTAATATTAAAACATAGATGGCGCTTACTCCGAGAATATAGCGCCATCTACAACAACACAACTGTGGCAGTGTATATGCGTCAAACGTCATTCGAGCAAAGGTGAGTAGATGGCGCTAAATGGCATTTTTTTTAAAAAAATATTTTTATCTTATTATTTTTTTGTACACATTTCAATAATTTATTGATTGGTTTTTCAATAAAATAATAATAAATATATCATTATCCTAAAGATAATATATCTAGAAACATTCCTAATTGTTTTCGTTATTCTACTATATTGCAAAAATAACTTAAAAAACGTTAATGTATTAATAATATACTATACGAATATATTTAATAGTATACGATATTCGGAATTTCAGAATAGAAATAAAATAAATATTAGATTTAAGGTTTTCAAAAGAAAGACTCAACTCGATAAGTTTCAAGTTAAAAGTAATAAGGTAAGTTTTAAAGTAAAATGATAGAGTTTCAACAAATTTCTCAAGTAACTAGCCTTAGCTAGAGATCATTTTAATTAAAATTGTTGCAAACTTTGTCCTACAAGAATTGTAATTATAATATTGAATTCAAGAAATTTCTTGTTCAATTTAATTTATAATTCTATGAATATATTAAATAATTCTATATTATGATGAAATAGGTATACCTAATATAAGATACATGAATTGTTAATAAGGAATATTTTTAATTTTCTCCATCACATAAGAAAAAAGACAACATTGTTTTCTTTAGATAACGTCATTTGTTATTACTATTCATATAAACTGCGGGTGTAACGTCTAGGCCTGAACCGGTTTATATTATTATTTGACAACCGAGCTATCTCTCCTCTAGCAGTAGTAGCGTCACATATTTAATTCTTAATATATTTTTTTGTGATTTATTTATTAAAAATGGAAAAAAAATAGCAATATAACTGTACAAGAATAGAAAAATTTAGACACGTCGCTGTTCTTGGTGATTAACGAAAAGATTCATAAAATTTCATGAGATTTCACTTCGTAGGCAAATGACACCTAGAGTTAAGACACTCCGTTTCCCACTTTACACCGAATTTTGGACTTGAGTGGCGGAACTTAACGCCGCGCTTTGCCTCGGCACCACAGCGAAGAAATGGAAATAAATGGAAATGGAAATAAATAAATATTTAATTTCCTCGAGTGGGGGACCCACAACCATTCGCGGTTACATTTTGGGATCTTAGACAAGACTGGCCTGAGATTTTTTTATAGATTAACTAACTAACTTTTATTTAAAATATTTTGTCCTGGTTCTACTTTTATTATCACTCACTCTATTTCAAAGCCCAGTTGAAGCTTCGCGAAATGTACAAGGTTTAAACTGGGATGTCACTCTCGTGCCATCTGTATTTTCTATCTGTGCACTTTTGGAATATAAATATAACGAAATAAAATACTTTATTTAAGTGACATCTATTTGTAACAAATTGAAACTTCATGCTGTATAAACACATAAGAGTGTAAGCATTCGCCGCTAGATGGCGCTTAGTATTATTTTTAAGCGAATAAATGGTTGGTTTGTGAACTTTTTTTATTTTTTACAGAATTTATTTAGACATTATTGTTTTTAGTACTGTTGCATATTTTATGTACTAATAAAATACCAAGTAAGTGAATATATTATTGCATTTTCATTGATTTGACGGTTTCATAGTTACTTACCAAATATTGGATGTACTCCTACTATTATTACATTATGTAATTTTTTATTTTCACTTATTACTCACCTGGAACAAAAAACGCTTGTATTATTATTTCATTATATTTTTATTAATTATTTTTTTAGTCTGTCTATCTGTCGGTCAAGAGACTTTATTTCAAGAACGCTTCGAGATATCGAGTTATTTGAACTCGACCATATTCTCAGATCTACGGTCCCTCGATTACCGGCAAAAAAAATTAAGTATATTATTTTAAAAAATGATATGGCCGACAATATAAAGGGAATCAAAATTAATAGTGTATTTCCACTTGACCTACAATTTTGAAATTTGATAGCTAGCATCAAAGTAGTAGCTAGCTAAAGTAATTAATAAATAAATCTGAAAATTATACATTACTAGTAAATTCTGAAAAATAAAAGACTTAAATACAGGTATCAGGTGAAAGCTAACTAAAGTAACACTGTGACATATTTACTCATAATCTAACAGTATCTTATTCTACAATTTACATGACAATTCTTTTATTTTTTTCTGGGTACGTCTGGGTCTACGTGACAAATATTGAAAAAAATGTAGAGACGTAAACCACATTCAGGTGCAAACAAAAACAGAAAAAGAAATAAATGAAAAATATCGGAAATACAGAAACGAAGGAATTGCGAAATCAAAACGAAAGCAACCGCAGCTCGGGGGATGCTTCTAAAACTTTTATTTATGAGTCTCATCGTATAACGGGACCAAATTGAAAATACCCGTCAATACTTCTTATACGTTTTTATTCGAAGGCGTTTCATTTAGGTCGCATTGTCCCACGGTGGTACGACATTCAATTATGGTTGCCCATCCGTGAATGAATTTGAATTGTTACCTCTCAGGGCAAAAGATGCTTTTGTAATCGGAAACTAGATTTGTAATTTGTAAGCTCACTGTCAAACTTCAACTTTTGTTCAAATTCGTATACTTACTACTCTTATTATTTACGAGAAAATTCTATAAATTTGCATGTTTCTTACAATCATTTACTGAGTTTTTTTGAATAAAAAAAACTAAAAAATTTCCGTCGTGGCGCAGCGGCGCAAGGGTGTGACTGTAACGTGACGGTCGTGGGTTCGATCTCCACTCAAGGAAGTGAAATATTTATTTACGTTTATATTGCCATTTCTTCGCTCTGGTGTCGAGGCAAAGCGCGGCGTTGAGTTCTGCCCCACCACACACAATGCCTCCAGAATACGGCAGAAAGTGGGAAACGCAGCGTCTTATCATTGGGTTCTCTCTGCCTACCCTGCTGTGTGCGGAATACAGCGTGAAGAGAAAAAAAATGATTAATGATATGTTTTCATTATCATATTGTGTATGATGCACATAGCACTTACTAAACAATACTTAAAAATCATATTATATTCCTTTTAAAACTCAAACTGCATGGCAGGTGGCAGAAGTGAACGCTATCCTTTGTCCAACTCGTTATCGAACCTGTTACCTTTATTTTAATGCTATCACACAATTTCTAACCAAATTGAACTTTACCCTCAGCTCAACTGCTTTTGCCGCCTGCTATATGCAGGATTTGCATATAGCAGGATAGACAGAAAACAAATATACTCCATACTTCCATTCGAGAATAGATAGAAAAAAAAAGAATTCGAGTCATTGCATGTTGAGTGGCGCAACTCAACACCGCTTTGTTTTACCAGAGCTGAGAAATAAAAATCCATTACCCCCAATGGGAATAGAAGCCACAACCTTCACATTTACAATGCACCCCCATTTGCATAACCAATACACATTTTTTTCAATTATCCAAGCAAAAAATAGATATTTTTGCTCGTACACTCTTATTCGCAGACTTTTCATTAAACGACCATTGTTGTACGGTGGCACATCATCCGATTTTAGTTACCCATTTGAAAATGCCTTTGAATTGCTTCCTCATGGGAGAGACAATGGTTTTTTATATGAAGCTGCATAGTCATTTTTGCTTTTGCCATTCTTTTCCTTCTAAATTGTTTAATTCTTTAGGGACAGGATACAAAGAGCGTTGATTATACCTAAGTTTGTGGTCTGTTTGTATAGTGCTCATTCATTTTGGCTATTTGATCAAATGGCATAGGTAGCCATATAGAACATGAATAGATGGCTATGGGTTTAATTATAATTATAAGGCAGAAATTTTTACATACCTACTTAATATGTTTAAAAAATGTGTGCTCGCAAAAGAACAGTGGTGTAGTATTTACATTAATTGTTCTGTTACTGCATGACCAACAAGCAAAATATAAAAAAGCAAAACGAAAAACGCGGCGTTAAGTTCCGCCACTCAATACTAGATGTTTTCAGAATTCGATGGAACAGAAGTATCTTAATGAGAACATAATATCTTAGCATTAGGATGCAACGCGAAGCTCATAAAATTGATAAAATTCTTTTATAATCCATTACTTATTGGTCGATATTTGGTTCATCTACAATACTCTCTTAGAGCTTCTTCGAATACTATTTTGCAAAAAATCATATAGGTTTTTTAACTTTTCTTAATTATTTTTTACATTTTGCAGAATAGGCAAAGAAAAGTAGCGGAACGTAACCCCGCAACGTTGCCCTATAATTTCGAAAGGGACTAATAAAAAATTCTATTTATTTATTTATAGATATAGGTATTTTTAATTTTACGCAGGTATAACAAAATTTGAGCAGTGAGGACAGCAGAGACGGCGTCGTTTAGCACAATTTGCATAATATTAAAAAATTAATAAGACGGTAATGTTTCACTCTAATATTCCTTGCCACGGGAATAATTTCAAGCTTCTGATATTCACTTGAATATTTTATAAATTTCTATATTTCTTTTATTTTCGCTCTAACCCGCATGCAGCAGGATAGGCAGAGGGAACCTTGTGCTAATACACTCTATTCTTTTAATCTTGCAGACTTATGCGCTTTGTGTCTCAAAGCTTGGAAATGGAAATAATTTAAATATAATCATTACGCCGTCGTAGTGCAGGGTCACAAGCGGGCGACTGCAAACGCGCAAACGCGAGGGTTGTAGGTTTGAGTAACACTCGAGGGAATGAAATATTTAATATTCTCATTTGCTCGCTCTGATAATGAGGCAAAGCACGGCGCTGAGAACCACCACACAAAGGAAAGGATTCGGCCGAAAGTGGGAAACATACAGTGTCAAACCCAAATCACAATATACTCTAGTAACAAACTAATATAAAAATTCCTACGCAATTAAATTCTTAGATCTTATTCAATATTTGTACTAAGATCTAACCATACAAATACCAAACAACAAAGTTTTGCGGTACCGAGTGATTCCAAATAAAAGTTTCAAATTAATTCTGGCACCCCCCCCCCCCCAGCTCTACCGGGTAGCCTTTGATCAGGGGATCAGTGGGTCAGCTTTTCAATCGGCCTTCTTATCTCGCAGCTTTGTGTTTACTAATTAAATTCGGTCGTAAATATGTTTTTGATTAAATCTTTCTTGGTTTTTTGGTCAGAGACTTAGTTTTAAGACACTCCGTTACGGAGGTGTTGTAAGAATTTAAGACACTGTGTGTCAAGTGGCTGAACAAAGCGCTTAATGTAACTAAAATGGAAAAATGAAAATAATTCAATACACCGAAAGGAGGTGGATTAAATTATTTCCTTTCACTTTGAAGGTAAATTTAATACCAAATAGGCATTACGCACATAGCAACCAAAATTAATGTTTTTATTCTTTAATTTTATATTTAAAAACCTTACCGACATTAACCTTTACAGAAGTCACTAAAAACTATTTAACATAAGCATTAAAAAAATATATTCTATTAATAACCACGATATTTTGTCAAGTGATGCTCAAAAATTGTGCACCAGTCAGGAATCGAAGTAGATACGTATCGTAGTTAGGCCACTAGCGCGTAAATTTTGATACAACAGTTACATTACGCACTTGTAGTTCGAACTTGGTAAAATATTTCAATTTATGTATATATTTTTTATGATGTAAACGACAACCATCGCGTTTACAATTCGTTCGATTTTTATTTTCCCGGTAAGACAGAGCACGGTGCTAAGTTCCGCGGCTAACCGCAATGTGTGTTTAATAGGTAGAAGATACGTATGTTAATATAATCATCTATTACATTATTTTCTATATAAATGTGAATTTTGAGTTATTTTTACTTAACTCTCAAAACACTGACAAATGATAATGATACAATGTGACAGTTTTGAGTAACAGATTCTGTACTTCTATATTGTATCTTACAAACGGCAGGGTACGCAGAGGGAACTTAGTATTAAAATACTCTTTTCGCCAGTTTCCGATAAATTTTTAAGGCATTGCGAGTTGAGCAGTAGAACTCAACTGTTCTGTGTACTGTTAGAGTTGGAACAGTTCCCGTTACCGTCACGCTTACAGTCAGACACTGTGCCACTGTACCATGACACCCTCTTCGTAACCTCGTAGGAACCGCTGATATAGTTTTTTACATCCAGCTGTATGGAAATTGACCCTCAATTATTACATACAGTTAACTTACTTTGCAGTTGCTGAGGTTACTGCATTCAACCAAACAAACTCTTCAGTTTTATAATATTAGTATAGAGAACTTAAACAATGTTCCTAGTGGCAGTAGTCTCCGCAGGTCGCCAGCCGCTTGCCTCACTCGATAGTCCTGCGTTGGGATCACGAGGCATAAATTTTCAAATAAATATTCATTTTTAACTGTGTCCAACATTTTTTTGGAGCGAGTAACGAAACGAAAACATTTTGTTTATCCGTATCTCTATCGAGGCTGTCTGATTGCAAACTTGATGTTTATGGGTTCCCCAATAAGAATGGGGAATGGTTTTATTTTAATGATTTACATTTCACCATTTTAAAGGTTAAAGTGCGGCGTTGAGTCCCGCCACTCAATATGAAAAGTATCGAAAATTGGGGAACGGCGTGTCTTAAAGTTAGGCTTCGGTAAAAAAAACCTGATTTCTAAAACACCTCGACTGTGGTCATAACTATTACCACAGAAGGAGCCGCCGGACTCCGGAAGAAGCCGTCAATATATATGAAGTGCAAGAAATTTAGCGGAATATTTGTGGGACTGGAACGAACATTACATTCGAACCCACGACCATCTTGACACAACTGATCTACGGACTACTCAACAGTTCTTTATATCTTTAGATGCGCCAATCTGGGAATCTTATGTTAAGGCGTTCCGTTCCGATTCAGACACGTCTGTTGCCTACTTTCCGTCGATGGCATGTTGGAGGCATTGCGTATTGGGTGGCGGAAATCGTTACCAGAGCAAAGGAATGAAAATATAAAATATAAAATTTCCTTGAGTGAAAATCGAATCTACAACCTGTCGCGTTTACATTCGCAGTACTGTTCCCCTGCACCACGGCTACTTCAACAATTCGTTAACTCAAATAGCATTTCCCTGGTCAATCCCATTAAAAACAAAACAAATAACATTAACACCCTAAAAGTGGACGCGTCCTATCGTAGATCCGTCAGGAAACTGGGGCGAATCAAATCAGTTCGCATTTCCTCGCGTTACTCACTTTCCCGGGGGCGGAAAAGTTTTTTTATTTATCCCAAAACTGACTTTGACGAAGGGACTTTTGAGAACTTTAATCGACAAATATACATATATTTTTAGATGTAAAAGTGAATACATTTTAGGCCGGCACAGCGTCTAACTGTAAACGCAATGGTTGTAAGTTCGACTTCTACTCAGGAGGATATCCTAAAAATAAGGCGGAATGCGAGAGCCAGGGTGTAAAGCACTAGGTTCTTTCTGCTACCCTGATATTTGCGGGATGCATGTGAAGGTAAAATTAAATATTTTAGGTATTATTAAGCCTTTACACAATGTCTCCAACTCGGGCAGAAAACGGATAATGGTCTGTCTAAGCACTATGGTTTGTCTCTTCTTACCACCATTTAAGGTTGCTATAAGGAAAGTTTCACCGGATGCACCGGGAGCTGCTATGAGGGAAAAACAACCCACCTCCTACAGACTATGTCCTTCCCAAGGAATGCTTACCCCCAGGCCATCACTTGCAGTGATCAACATGAAAGTCGTTAAATCGATTACATAACCAAGTCGGCCGATGCAAAGAAAATGTCCTAAAATGGGGATACTCTCCGGAGGATCAAGCAATATGTGTGTGCGGCTCCAACCCACAAACAATGGCACACTTGCTCTCCTGCCCAATCTGTCTGTCTGCTTGACTTCTCTTTTGTCGATTTGACTATGGCAACGGATAATTCAATCAGTGTGGCAAACCAAAACTTGAGCAATCCAATCATATGACACGAAGAAGAAGAAGAAAGACAAAGCGTGGCGTTGAGGTCCGTCACTCAACTCAATGTTTTATATTTTTTCATACTGTTTCTTATAGTAATTATTTATCAGGATATTAAAAGTAATGATAGTATTACGGGCACAGTGGGAATGGGCATTAGGAGGAGGAAATTAGGTTAAGTGATATGGTTGGTTTATAAATAAAATATTGTTTTATAACTGTGTTGTACTTGTTGCTATATTTATATTAACTAGCTCGTCGAGACCGTCGTATCGCAGTGGGATAACTACTATCTGTAAACGTGGTTCAATTTCCATTGAGAGAAATTATTATATTTAAATTACTTTTATTTTGAGGCCGTTGTGGCTAAAACGTTTCCAAGTTCCCACAGAGTAAGTTGCTATGCGCGAGATATAACGTGAAGCTACAATAAAGAGAACGAAGTGTCTTAACATTAGGTTCTCTCTACCTACCATGCTTTATGTGGAGAAAAAGTAAAACTGAAATATAAAATGAGCTTATTGAAACATTGTCGTTTTCGAATACCATACGGAAGTATTGATAATAATTAAATATTTTTTTTTTTCGATATGATGAGATAAAATACGGTGTTAAGTTCCGCTATACGCTTGGTTACAATATGATGGTGAAAGATTTCATAATAAAATAATTATCAACCGCCTTGTTGATCTTATAGTCAAAAATTTTAATTCAGCTAGTTATTATAAGCACTAAACTATTATAAATTAAACGCTAATCAATATCTCTGAGTGCGGCCGTCACTTTGCGGTTGAAATAGTAAACGATATTGATTTTTCCTACTGACAGATGTCTAAGCTAACGTTGGCCGTCGACGTTTGTGCGGTTCTGTTAACTAATAAAATAATTTATTACTTGAACATATTAGCATTTTTTTTTTTATTTTATTAGTAACAATTAACAATACATAAAAAGTTAATCTGTGTCTGAAATACTCTTTGTGAGTTTTACTGCAGTTTGAAACAGTTCCTAATTTTATAGAAGATGTAAGTATCTAATTAGATTTTTTGTAGAATTGAATTCTTGATATATGGCGTTTCGCATTTTTTTTTATATGTACGATAGGTTAAAACGTAATGTGTGGTGTATCATTTGACAACGCGAAGATTTTTGTCAGTATAAATATAATTTGTATTCACCACACAAACGACGATATTTATCTTTTATTTGTTCCTAGGGCTATTACATCGCTTACTGTAGAGCATCGACTATGAAAAAGGTTACAACAAAACAAAATTTAACTAACGAAAATTATTTTGATCGAAAATTAATAAAGAAATGTAACTAAAATACTTTTTAAATGAAACTCTTTAACAGGATTAATAGAGTCGGGTCTACCAGTGACCACTGACTACCGCAATGTGCTCAACACGCCGGGCTTCCAAAACGATATTATATAAATATACGAGATTAATATTTTTAAAGAGTTCCATTTAAAATATGTAAAAATTACGAAAATCAAAGATATTACTATTTTTAGTTTTTTTGGCTTCAAGCTGTATCCTGCCCATGGCAGGGTCGGCAGAGGGGACCTGGAAGTCTAGTGTTAAAACACCCCGTTCCCAATTGTTCTAATTGGACACTTAAAACTTCCTTCAGTTGAAATTTCGTTCTCCAATTTCTACCGAACTTTATGAAAATGTTAAATATTTCATTTTTTAAAGTGGGAATCTAACCCATAACCGTTGCATTTACACTATACATAAAAACACATAAAATACATTTACTTGTATGTGTGCATAGAACACACAAAACATTCAAACTGTCAGTCCGTCCTTTAAGCCGAAACACCAAACTTCAGGAATCTCATTATGCTTTATCTACTTGATTGACAACTACCATCTGATAAATTGTTGACTACAAGTTACATTGCAAAACTCCCCACCAACCACCCTAGTAGGTTTCCTGTGGAACATTTTGTAAATAATTTAAATTGTTTACGCAAAACGCGGTTGGTGTAAGTTTGATTCCCACGTGCAATAGGAATAAATATTTCCATTTTCCATTTTCTATAATGTTATTTTCCGGGAACAAACGTGAATCTGCTTTTTTTCTTAGGAGATTGCTTAAAAAAATAAAGGGAGACAAAAATGAAACATGTTTTTATTATTATTAACGTTCAATTCCACACATAGGAAATAAATATACTTATTTAGAAAATGGAAATTGAACCGACAACGCCTCTTGAAGACTGTACCAGAGGCGCAGGTTTAATTCCTACATTTAGTTTTCATCTTTTGCTGTATTGTGAAATTAAATATGGATTGTTTTAAATTTTTTTATGCTTATAATAAGTAAAGTCGCCAGAAAGTGGAGAAAGTTAAAAGTTTCCCCATTTTCTGCCCAATTTACGAGACCTACGTACCTTTTCCAACATGTTTTTGAGGCAGATTTGTAACTATGTGCCTATGTAACTACGTGATAAAAGCAAAAAGCGGATTTAAATCTACTTATGTCATTGATGTCATTATAAAACTTGGAAGTTAGACGAAGCTTAAGTGACCATACAATAATATGATATTATCGAGCTGGTCTGGCTGGTGATGGCGCCTTGGATCTGCGAGATGGGGATTTTCATTTCTCCTGGTACCTCGGACAGGACATCTAATGAAGCTCTTAGGTTTAGTTTTGTACAGTAATATTTTTTTTGTACCAAAAGCATAATACTCGAAAAAAATAATAATATAAAACACTAAAGAAAAATTCTTCCACAAATCGATTGTAAATCTGCATTATAACTGCATTTCACCCCCAAACCGTTCCACCCTGTATTCATTTATAAAGTCTCAATAATACCCAAAAGTCAGTATTCGGGCCATTGACTCCTCAATCGCTTGTAAAAAATCCTACCATTTATGATCGTTGAAGCTGCGTCATAACTCAATTGTTATATCTTTTAACTTCCCTTCTCTAGCTCTCTTAAATATAAAATTTTGAGTTTATCAATTGAGTTGTCTACATATATATATTATGTATATTTTTAGTATAATTATATAAAACACATGGAAAACAACAGCAATAATTTTCGTCTGCTCCCAAATGCGACGGTTGTGGGTTCGATTTCCACTAGGTCCATAAAAAACAGAGTATGTTAATACAAGCTACTCTTTGCTTACACTGTCACATGAGGGATACAGCTTGAAGTTATAAGAAATTGTTTATTAGTCTTTGTAATTTTCAATATTATTTAAAATTTTAATATAAGTATTTCTCAACTAGATATTAACCAAAAGTGATCACACTTAAAAGTAAAACTAACCTTTAATACTAAACTACAAACAAAACAAAACACACTAACATTTAGAGCAACAAAGCAAAAAAAGCACAATAAGCACATTTTTTATATAAACACAAATATATTTACATACATATATGCTCATATATAGATATATATTACATATAGCATAGACGGCGCCGCTCGGGCCAGACTACCATTGTCTCAGCGGGTAACTTTACACGCTATTAAATAACGCCGTGCTATACTTGCTGTACAATACAACGAACTTAAACATTTACTTTATTTTTTTATAATTCTGCATCATCATCATCATCGCTGTATCCCGCACACAGCAGGTAGAGGGAACTCTGTGTTAAGACATTCCACTTCTCACTTTCCGCCGAATTCTATATGCATTACGTGTTGAGTAGTAGTTGAAAATAAGAAACTATATTAATGATATCAGAGTGTCTTTACACTATGTTTCCAGGTTCCCTTAAAAAATATACTCAATACAGCGTGAAACTAAGAAAACATAATCAAAAATAACCCGAAAGTGATCAGATATACTTTCCACCAAATTTTTAAGACATTGCGTGTTGAGTGGTGAAATTTAATGACACAATTTATTTTATTACTAGAACAACCAAAAAATTCACTACCCCAAGTCGGAATCGACCCTACAATCGTCATCTACAGCCAACTACAAAGTAGTAACAACTAAACACGCATTTATATAATGAAGCCAGTAACGTAAGACGTCTAACAAAATTGCCGTCTCCACTTCCAAGGACAGGAGGAAGGTTACTCCAATTTATTAAGACTACAATCCCGATCTTGGCTTGATATCAAAATTCCTTTCTATCGGACAAAATAATGA
Organism: Heliconius numata; assembly: GCA_016802625.1. Lineage (NCBI taxonomy): Eukaryota > Metazoa > Arthropoda > Insecta > Lepidoptera > Nymphalidae > Heliconius > Heliconius numata. The sequence continues at coordinate 61,129 of JAEBDU010000082.1, forward strand.
AGGTCGAGATGAAATAGTTTACTAGTATATTAGTAACAGGTCGTGGTTTCGTCTGTATTTAAACAATATGTAAAAAAACTGTCAGCAGTTTTTTTTTCCAGCTTCATACTGCAGGGCAGGCAGAGAGAGCCTGGTTTATAGACACTCCATTCCCTTGAATTTAAAGACGCGCGTTGGTCAGTAAACAAAATAAATAAATAAACATAAATAATAGCATATAAATGTCAACAGTACTAGCTTCACAGGACCGTGGGTTAAATTTAGCAATCCACCAGTGTCACAATAAATGTTGTTAACTGTATTATAATTAGCGTTATAATCTATCATAATAAATGTTATAACTGTTTGAGGGTTAGTAAAGATATTTTTCTTATTTCCTCGCGTCGGTAACATGGCAAAGTGCGACGTTGAGTCCCAGCACTCAACACGGAATGCCTCAAAATGTCGGGAACGGAAATGTCAATTATTCAAACTGAACCACAACTACCAAAATAAAACCAAACTAAAAAAACCTTCGATCTATGATCAAAGATGAGATGTTTTCTTTGGACCTAGAACATAATGTCTTCGTGGTGGGTGGAGAACTCAGTATGTTGGTCTTGAGTTCTCCTTGTACCCCGCTACATATATTTCATAAAAGTATTAAACTCGTTTGACGACCATTTCCAAAATAATATTTCCAATGTTATTTCTTTCTAAGTAATATCTGCGTCGCGACGGCTGTCACGAGTGTATGGTACATCAATATTTTACTGATAGACAAGATGCCAAAATGTCTAGACTCTGAGGAGAGAACAGTATTTTTCATGTTTAACATTGTTTTTAGTTCTTGTTGGTTTTTATTGAAAAGTAACTGTAATGCTATTTGTGCATCTAAGATTATAAATTTATTGAAAGTCGTCGTCGCCCGCAACGTTTTTCTGCAGACGTTAAATCGTAAAATAGAAAATCCCATTCTTCCCGTTCCTGTAGGAATTTCGAGGAATCATCTCTTAGTGCTTCCCGGTACTAACTCTAACTAATAAATTAGAAAGTGGAGATTCGGAAAACGGAGAACGAAATGGTCTTAATGGAGAACGGAGTGTTTTAACACTAGGTTCGCTTGTTCCCTCTGCCTACCTTCAGCGTGAAAGTAATAAATATAGACGTGTCAAATTTTGACTTTCAAATCCAGTAGTTTTATATTAGATTTCGTCGGTTTAAAAATAGTATTTTCATCAATATTTTCAGTTCAAATTCAAACATAGGACCAGCTAAACATATTTCAAGTGCTCCATAAAAATATCTTAAAAATCGTAATTTTCCTGAACGCTACATTTGTAATTTATAAGCCGAGCTTATCCTTTCACTTAGCAAAATTAAATCGTTTTAGAAAGGGAAGTTCGAATGAAACTTTTCAGTGCAGAATCCCTTTGACGATGATCAATATTACCAAATTAGAAATTTAAAACATGCAAATACAAAAAAAATACGTGTGTAACCCAAGATGGTAATCAAAGATATTGAAAAACGTAAGTTATATTTTACTTTTAATGGACATGAGAGTAATTGGTTCTGATGTTGAACTTTCAAGTCTTTTTCATTTTAAAGAAGTTCTAAGGGTAGTATTTTGGGTTGAAAAATATAAATTAATGTTAAAATTCCTATTTATATAAAAATGTAATTAGATAACTATGTACCTAATAAAATTTTAAAAAATGAAATAATTATACCAAGTGGATCAACCATTTGCTATAATTATACCATCATGAAACTTGTTAGGTATACGTAGTTTAGTTTCTGTAATGAATACGATACGATAGTATGGTATCATCGAGCTCTTTTGATGATGAAGCCAGGCTCAGGATCTCAATAATGAAACTCGACTTAGGTTAATGTTATTATTTATCCAAACGCAACAACTGTAGAAGTAGATTTCATAGAAGAAGTAGATTTCATAGAGATACTATACATTGAGTGGCGGAACTCAACGGAGGAGTTGAGGAGAGAGAGAAGTGGAGGAATACAATGTAACGTAAGTGTGAAGACTGAACTCACCATCGTGCTAACAATGAGATGGTGTCCCACTGCACCACGACGGTCTTGAGCAAAGTAAAATTTAGAATTTATGTACTTACATGACAGTGGCATTCACAAATAATCCATTTTACTTTCTTTTGTAATCTTGGAATTGTATACGCAACAGAGTGTCAACGGTTTGTAACCGCTGATAGCAAATATTGAACTCCCCGTTTACGTTATATTTTGACAGGTAAGGGGCTGTAAGAGTTACCCTTCTTAATAATTTTATCAAAAAGCTAAAAAATACCTTATTCTTATATATTTAAAATCATATTTAGTTTGTATCTGATATTGCTACAATTACACCATCATGGTGCAATTGTTATGTTTAATTTTACTTTAGTTGCGATGGTTGTGGATTCGATATTTACTTGAAGATCTTTTTATTTTTTTTTAGATTTCTCAGTGTGACGATTGGAGTAAGTTACACCTAAGATTGCCGGAAAGTGTCAAGAATAGTGTTTTAAAACTAGACTAACAACAAACACCGAGGAGAAGCGTTAAGTTAAAAAAATAAAGTATATTTTTAAATATTTCTCTATATCTCGCAGAGAGATGTTAGTATTAAGACACTCCGTTTCCCATGTGCTGTCCAATTGAAAAAGTTGTGTGTCAGAAGCAGAACGTCGTGCTTATAACTGTCCGAGACGAGAAAATGAAAATAATTTAGTCCCTCAAATAAGAATCGAACCCACAAAAACTGCTCCAAAAATATTTTTTTGTTTAAACACCTATATAATACAAATATTGCGCGTAGGAAACCAAGCGTGTGCACAGATTATTATATTAATGTTTCGAAAACGTATAAACTTTTGCGTTTCATTGACTTTGCTTGACAATACCTATGCACGTATACGTATATTAAAGAAATTTATTGTGTCTTTTCATACGAACTTTTACAGTTAAACTGATTTTAACAAAGAGTTTGGAGATATGTTGGAAATATTCTTTGAAAGTCAATAGAATATGGATTGTATCGTCGTAACATTAGCGGCGGTATACTTCTATATCTATACTAATATTTTAAAGTCGCAGAGTTCGTTTTGTTGAACGCGCATATCTTAGGAACTATTATTGTGTATTAAAATAAACATGTTTTGGATAGTCTTTGGTCCGGGTTTCGGCCTTAGCACATGTCAGGTGTTCATACACTACCGCTCAGCCGTTATCACTGCCGCCTTATGATCATAGCTTTATTTTAACTTATGACCTCTGGCAATGTGTGTTAACGATATTACTTATCTACGCATATTACTGTAAACATGAAATCGTAAGCGTGATACCTACAATTATAGCTTTTATGGTTTTTTCCAACATAAGAGGGTAGAGAGGCAGGCAGAGAACAGGGAACAATATTAACCCTTTTAAGAAATTCCGTTCTCAACTTAAATCCTAATTTTCGTGACATTCTTTGTTGAATGGCGGAACTCAACGTCGCGTTTAATCTTAGCAGAGCGGAGAAATGAAAATAATTTAAACATAAGCATTTCCTTTTATCAAATTTGGAAATGCGCTGCTATGTGCGGGATACAACGTGAAGTTAAAAAAAGAAACGGAAATAAAATAACCATTCCCACAAATGGGGAATCAAACCCATATCCGTCGCGTTTACAAACCGAATGCGGATTCTTCTCTTGTACTTGTAAAGTAATAAAAAACTTATGCATTGAAGTTACAGCATAAAACTTGGCTTAATTAATGCTGCAAAGACACTGAGAATCTCTTTATGAATCAACAGTCTTGTAAGAGTCCTTCATCGGCTTCTTCTCAAGTATAACTTTTAATTAGAGGTTTATTATCGTTGAACTAGCTAATATTAGCTGGCTGGCGTGTTGTTTGAAGTGGTTAATTTATTTAATTTTTTTTAACTGCACGCTGTATCTCGAACTCATAGGTAGGCAAAGGGAACCTGGGAACCTAGTATTTAGACACTACGATTCAAGAGGAAATGTTGGTTAAGTGGCTGAACTTAACGCCGCGCTTTGCCTCGATACTCGGGTACCGAGTAATATTAAATATCTAATTTTCTCAAGTGGGAATCAAACCCACAATTTGGCGTGTCACAAGCGTATGCTCTTACACCACGACTAGTCAAGCCTGTCTAATTTATATTCAACGACTTATGTTTTTGCAGGATGGGCAGAGTTTGTCTAATGACAAGTTGTCTTCTCTTCTCTCAGCTTCAATTTCATGGAAACAGCATAAAAGTTTCGGTATACAGCATGAAGCTGAAGCTGCGTTTCTCTTATCAGAGCAGAAAAGCGAAAATAAGGCCGTCGTGGCGCAGCGGCACAAGGGTGTGACTGTAACGCGACGGTTGTGGGTTCGATCCCCACTCGAGGAAGTGAAATATTTATTTACGTTTATATTGCCATTTCTTCGCTCTGGTGTCGAGGTCAAAGGCGGCGTTGAGTTCTGCCACTCAACACGCAATACCTCCAGAATTCAGCAGAAAATGGGGAAAGGTGTATCCTAACACTAGATTCCCTTTGCCTACCCTGCTGTATGCAGGATACAGCGTGAAGCTGAAAGCGAAAATAATTTAAAAATGACTCCTTCGACTGATTATCGAACCTACAACTGAGTAATTTACAGTCACTAGACTACATACATATAAGTTAACACACATACATACAATATGATAGCAAATTTTGAAAGGGAAGCGATAAATATTATTCGCACACGTCACAAGTCAGAGAGGGGCAAGTAGACAGAAAATTAATGTAGTTTCAAACAACGCCCTAATGAAATTAGCGTAGCTTGCGATGTCGGCGCGATCGCCGTCTGCTATATAATAAACACTGTGGAACACTTGTAAGGTGATTCATTTTTTATATATTTCCTTAAATTTCACGCTGTATCACGTATTGGGCGGGGTGGGCAGAGAGTTTAATGTGAAGACACTCCGTTATCCAGTTTTTCGCAATTTTTGAGACAAAATGGGTAACGGAATTCAACGTTGTTTCTTGATATCAGAGTAAACAAATCAGTTCATTAAGGTGTTTCATCACGTTCTAAAGTATTAATTCCGTATAATAATTCTTTATTAAAATCATATAGAAAATGTACAAAAATATAGATAGATATAATATGTATCTTTCTGATGAACCGCGGTATTTAGTTTGGCAATGCACTGCATGCATTGGCATAAGCAATGCTTAAGAACAGACGGAATACGGGAAACAAAATGTCTTAAGACTACATTCTCCTCGGTACCCTGATATATAGAAAAAAAAAACCCTACAAAAACAGACAAAAAAACACCTAAATAAAGTTGTTTAAACAGTTACACTGAACACAATTAGTCCAAAAAATATAAAACAAAACAAAAATGTCCAATAGGGAATAGCTATCAGATTCAATGAAGCCTCCACCTCTACATTCCGTTACAGTTTGTTACTTCGACCAACGGTGCGTGTCTTTGCAATTGAACTAGTCAAATTTTTTACAAAACCATTGCAAACCAAAGGTAGCCGTCATGGTACAGTGGTATAGCGTCTGGCTGCAAATGTGACGGTTGTGGGTTTAATTTCCCAGTTGAAGGAATATATATTTTTTTATCAAAGTTGAATCTAATTCTTACTCAAATCAAACAGAAACATGTTATTTTGCGGTTTGAGTTTTTAAAAACAGTCTCTTTGTCATTCTTCATGCATTTATTGACTTGGATTGAATGGAATCGTTTCGGGATTTTCGTTCAAAGTAACAAATATTAGCTTTAATAGTCAATCCTATGTTCTTCTATAAACTACCCATAACATTAAATATTGCATCAAAAATCCCACCAAGACTAACACAAAAGGCGTTTCAGCCCTGAAAAAACCAACTTCAGTTTAAGAGAAAAAAATCGAATGGATCAATCTACCGTAAAATATGCGGCGCGCGTCGCTGAAAAAACATCGGGGCATAACGTTACGTGGGACGTCGTCCGCATCGGAAGTGCACGTTGTTTCCAGATTAGCCTGGAATTTGATGAGTTTTTGAGATAAATGGATGGAAACTGTTATAAGTTATAGTTTCACGCTGTATCCCGCGTATAGCGGGATAGTGTTCCCATGTACCGCTTTTTAGATATTGCGTGTTGTGTTTCATAACCCAACGCCGCGATTTGTCTTGTTAGTTGCTCCAAGAGCGAGAAATTGAAAGTAAACATTCCTTCAAGTGGGACTCGAATAACATCGGGCACTTAAAATATGTACTTCGTGAGTAAGACCACAGGCGTGAAGCCGCAGGTTAAAGTATTGTAACTAACATAAAAAGAAAAAAATCAGGTTAGTTCACAAAATAATTGGAGAACTAGAAACGGAGTGAATCTTCACTAAAACCTCTATACCTACTTAACATAATAATGTAGAATCATCAGAACGGCTTGATAAAACATTTTTTCCCGATTTTTCAGTATCCATTCTGTTTATAAACATCTAAGTCGTTTCGCATTCAGCCTCAGAAATTCAAGATAGATATGCTCGTGCTCCAACTCGATACGTGAGTAGTACTCCATATTTACGAGGCAATATCTCTGAATGGATCGCTAATACAAACCTTTTATATGAGTGCTTTCGATAGAAGTATAAATATTGACTACAGATATGAATATGGCTTAGATATGATGCAACTAGCTAATAGTGTAATGATCTAGGCACTAATTTGTGTATTTATTATGTAAATTATCATCATCATCAGCATCCTGATACGTGGCACTCCACTAGAGGATTTCGCAGGAATTTCCTTTCACGCGCCACGCAACGTGAGATGGCCTCCCCTCCGGCAGCGTTCCTAGGTCATTACTACGTGGTCACGTGGAGCCAGCCTCTGGTGTTGTTGATCACTTACCATCTCGTTACCCGAATGCTCTTTGACCTTCGCTTATTTATAAAAGAAAAGATAATAGCTGTTTGCCCTGTTACAAGAGCGACGAAATGGAAAATATTATTTAATTTCCTAGTTAATAATGCCAAAAATGTAAAAAAGTTACTGAATGACAGACGACCCACAGACGAAACTAAGCAGCACAGATCGCTAAAGTAGTAGTAGCCTGTAGTGTCCTAGAGGATTGTAACTAAGCAATAATAAAAGATTCCCGAATTCCTACGAGAATGCGATAGAAATAGGAATTCAATACAAAAAAATACATCATGAAGACCGCACAAACAAAATTGTGGGCAAAAATTAGTATTTTTATATATTTTTATAAATATGTGTGTGTATAAATATTAAATTTAAGAACGCTTCTTTAAAATTAAAAGTAAAATCTGTTCCTAATTGACAGGTTGATTGTATCGAACGTAACACAAAACAACTGTGATTGCTGGTTTAGAGACTCACAGCGGTGTATAACGCGCCTTTGTTATATAACGAGTGGCACAAGTTAAAGGATAATAGCGAGGTTAGAGGATAGACAATTGTAATGTATAAATAAAACATGACCACAAAGGTGAGAATGTAACCGTGACAGGTTGTGTATTCGGGAAAACGATAGTTTTATACTTATATATAATTTTTATATGAGATTGCTAACATTTTTATACTTGACAGAGTAGGCAAAAAGTAGGCAAAGGGACTAGGTAAAACCTAGTGTTAAGAAGTCGTGAGTTGACCTCGGACCTCAACTTCCAAAGCGGGGAAGTAATTTAAATATTATAATCTCTCCCAAATAGATATCGATCCTACGACCGCCACCTTTCCTGTCAGGCGCTGTTCCGCTGTGACACAAAAGCCTACATGATATTTTTTCACGCTGTATACCTCATTTATCATGCAGAGGAAGCATAGGGTTAAGGCATTCCGTCCCTCATTTCATCCGAAGTCTCAATCGCTTTGCCTTGATATCAGAGCGAGAAACGAAAATATTAAACAATTATTCATATCCCCGAGCAGGATCCGAACCCACAAGTGTCTCTTTTACAGTAACACCAAGTGTGTACACCTTTGAATAAGAATATTTATACCACTTGCACCACCCGCCACAGCCGCGGTTGCAACACTTGTTAGTCACTTCGCTCCGTGACAATGACTCCGCTAAGCCTGTTAGATCAGATCTCATTTGTATTATTCGCAAATCCAATTTCCTTGAATACAAGTGTAAATGAAATTCAAGTAACTGCTGCGTACATATATAATGAACTAGTCTTCGCCCACAATTTCGTTTGCGTGGACTTAAAATGGAAAATTCACTTTTCTTTTGAGAAATGCTTTCTTAGTGCTCCTCTTACCTCCCAAATCTGTCTTTTTTAACTTCACGCTGTATCCCGCACATAACGTGGTAAGCAGAGGGAATCCGTGAACCTAGTGATATGACGCTCCGTTTCCATTAATTAAAAAATATAAAAAAAATAACTTTCTCGAGTGGAAATCGAACCCATTACCGGCCTCATTTACAGTCGCACATATGTGCATTTTCCCCAGGACTGACCTCAATTTATTAATTAACACTTAAAATCTCAAATCAATACACAATTACGATTCGAACTATCCGCAAGTTTCTCAATCTATTAGGAAATACTCCCCAAAGTGAAGTGAAGGCGACGTGAACGCCTAATGGCTTTGTGGTGTCTATTAATGTCTATTAAGATCGAGGGTAAACAGTTCGGGGCTTGCTCGCAGCAAACACTTGTTAGCTTGAATAACTTTGCAAGCAAACAATTTATATTAGGATTTTGATGGGAAATGAATCAAATGGCCTGTAAAGTTATTTTTAAGTGTTGATTCGAATCCTAGGATTTATTTTAATTCCTGTGGTATACCGCATTTAGCCGGGTTAAGACGTGTGTATTGAGTGACGGAATACAACGCCACGCTTTATCTTATACCAGAACGAAAAAATAAAAATAATTCATTCCTCGATTTCCTCCTAGTGTGATCGTACCCAAAACCGTCACGCTTCGTTGAGTTCCAGAATTCAACGGAAAGTGTGACACGAAAGAGTCTTAACTCCCATTAAGACTCTTTCGGAGTGTCTTAACGCTAGGTTCCCAGATTTTATCCTATTAGGTGTGGGATACAGCGTGAACCTAAAAAAATGATAAAGCGGGCGAAGTCGCCAGCAAAAGCTAGAATTGCATATAAATTCTTTCATATAACAAATCCTCAACTAACCAAGTAGTAGGCAGATCACGTGAGAATCACTATACTTGTGTTATTACTGCATTTCTGCAAACTGCCGCGTTATGGTGTCTGGAGATCCTACTTTATGGGATTTTGGATTTTATGAACCTATAAGAGGCCATTATGGCGCAGTTGAGACGTGTCTAAAAGTACTGGGTACGGATTCCAGGGAACATGATTTTATTGTTGTGTATGAGATTAAAGAAATTAATATAATTTTTTATTATTGTTTAGTTAGCTTAATTATTCTCACCGGCTCCTCTGAGTACACGCTGGTTGTTGTGAGTTCGAATTCCACTCGAGTAGTTCTGAACTTAACACGCAATGCCATTCGAAACGCAAATGCTTCGAAAATTCGGCGGAAAGTGGCGAAAAGAAGTGTCTTAATGGGGAACGGAGTGTCTTAACTCTATGTTCCTAGATTCCCTTTTGCCTATATTGATTCGTGCGGGGCACAGTGTGAAGCTATACAAAAAATAGCTAAGATTGCATAATTTTTTTAAGTTAACACTCAAAGAACACTACGCTTGAAGTTCATAAGTCATATAACAAAATGTTCCCGAGAGCGCGCTAGTTGCAGGCGGATCACGTCTACGTCTTGATGTAGCGATCGTTTTGGTTATTATGAGGGTGTTAGCTGATGTAGTTTAAGTTTAGTCTGTTTGGAGAATCTTCTTCATAAGTTTTATGTAAAAATACTAAATTTTGTATGAAATTAATAATTTTATACTAAAATAAAGTTTTAGCCAATTCAATTACATTGTAGCAATTTTTGCAAGACTTTATATCGATATAATTTTTTTACTTATAAAAAGCTATAAGTTCGATTCAATCAACACTTGAAGGAATGTTTTTTTTTATTTCCCTGCTGTAACAAGTCGAAACACGGCGTTTATTTCCGTAACTCAATACACAACACATTGAATTTGTGCGGAAAATGAAGAGCAGTCTCATAACGCTAAGGAGGCTCTGCATCTCCTGTTATATGCGTAAAGCATAAAAATTTATAAGAATAATAAATTAATTCGTAAACAAAAAATACTACATAACCTTTTCAAGTCCGTATTCGAACCCCCACCACATAATATAAAGAAACATATATATGTTTTAAAAAGCTCCAGCATTTCTATCCCAGACATAATGTTCCATTCAGAGAGACTGAAAAGGCGAATTTAAAGACCGTCTGATAAATAGACTTGGAAGTTTGTATAAAGAACAGATAAATATAGATTAAAGTACAATGTTTTATTTGTAGAGACCATTAGTCTTTCCCGGTTTGTGAGTAGTTGGTTCGAATTTGTTGAAAGTTTTTATAAATAAATTTACTGAGGTTGTCGAGGCGCGGGCGCGACCGTAATCACGGGAGGTTGTGGGTTTGATTCCCACTCAAGGAAATTAAATATTCTAGATTTTATTTCTTCGTTCTGGGTGTAAAGTGAGGAACGGATGGAGTTTCTTAACACTAGGTTCTATCCACCCTGCTAAGTACGGAATACAGCGTCAAGCTAAAAAGCTAGCAGCACATTCAAGAAAAACTTAGACGATCGTAGCATTGAAGATGAAAAATTGTATCAGTCTTATATCTGTGCACTCTACAAAACAAATTCTAATAAATATATTTGCTATTGCCTATGCAGGCGACAGTCGCACCACTACGGGCCGATATTGAACGGAGCAATATGAAAACGGATAGAGCGTGATTGACAGATGCTCCAGTCGGATTCAGAATTGTATTACTCTCCAGACTTGACTTTTTGTTTCGTGGCCAAATTGTTTCAGAAACGACTATATTTGGAAAAGAAACGTGGTTTATAGAAGAATTTTGTATTTTATTTAAAATTATATTACAGTAAGGAAATTCTTTTTCCTTTAACTTTTTGCTGTATCCTGCATATGGCATAAAGCTGAGTATATAGAGGGGAACTAGTATTCAGGCACTCTGTTCCTTTAATAATTAAAATTACTTAAAATCAATGCATATGAAGTAGTAGTATATAATAAGTAAAATATTTAAATTATTCATATAAACGATAGAAGCCATGAAGTGAGACTAGTTTTAAATATGATAGATTTGGGTTCATTCTCCGGAAAATAATTAATTATCATTACAGTAAGTACCCCGCACTGGTATGGTAGAGTTCGTCGTTGAGCTCCACCATTAAAATTTACAAAAAGTGATTGTTTTGATAATAAGCTCTTTCTTAGCTTACCTGTGGGGCATAGAGTGATGCTGAAAAAAATATATATCCAAAGAAAAGTAGCAATTTTAAGTATACTTTCTTATTTTTACAACAGTATTTAACTTCAATTCAAGAATTTAAGACGTACTTCTATAACTACAGTATAGAAGGGCCAGGGTAGACTCATCTCCAGACAATTTCCGTAACGGATATGACGCATGCGCATTTGCTGTGTTTACAGTTCTCTTATAGAAGTGACTATGAATTATACTAAATTTATAGGATTTTGTGTTTAAATTAATTGTATAAAAATCTCCTTTTTTTAATAATATTTTTATTTCATGTTTTTTATACTCTGTGATTTATAATATGGTGAAAGGTAGTGTTTATTATTAGTATCAAAGAAGAAGGTGTACGCAACATTCTTTTTTCTGCTTTACACTGTATACCGTATGTATCCTGCATAAAGCTGGTTAGGCAGAGGAAACCTGGAAACCTAGTATTAAGACACTTCGGTTGTTATCAAGACACTTCCGTTCCATTTTATTTTAATTATTTTTTTAATGATCGAAGTTTGTATACATACACACTATATTATGAAAGTGGGCGGAAAATTGGAGGCAGAGTCTTTTAACTATAATTTTTATCTCCTAACCTGATAGAGCGGGTGCGTCCAATCCCGTGATATCGAGATTACTCCTGTCACCATCCAATTGAAATTGTTGTAGTTATATTTTTTGAAGTTTATTGTAATTTTTATTTGTTTCTGTTTTTGTAATAATCATTACATAGTGTTCTTTCTGTTGGTTAATTCACATATTAATTGGAGTGATCATTAATACTATTCAAAATAAGCGGGATGCCGCAAATACTAGGATCCGACGGGATTGAAAATTCCTAATCCCGCAAATACCAAGATTGAATACAGGCTGCTTTAATACACAATATATATAATTCACTATTATTAAATAAATATATTAAAAAAAACTAATATTCTACTTTGATACGGTTTCCGTTGTGTCTGATATCCTGTTTTATGTTTAAATTAATTGTAATAGACAATTATGTCTGCCGACGTGGCGCAGCGCCACAACTGACTGACTATCTGATAGTAAATGCGGCGGATGTGGGTTCGATCTTCACTTGGTGTAACGAATTAATTTCATTTTCTCGTTCTGGTATCAAGACAGCGCAGTGTTGAGTTTTGACACTTGTCGAAAATTCCACTGAAAATCGTAAACGGAGTGTCTCAACACAAGATTCTACTGCTATATGCTGGGTTTTTAATATCAAATTAAATTAATTCTAAGTATTTAATGTATCGTATGATTTAGAATGATATTATCACACATTTCCTCGTCATATATAACAGTGTAGTTAAAAAGACTCGTGTTAATTAAGACTGCGTTCTTCACTTTGGCGCAACTCCACGATTTGTTCACGTTAATACCCGCACTCAGCACCTGAACCGGTGTTAGGACACTTCGTTCTCCATTTTTCGGAGCATTGCGCGTTAAGTTGCGGAAATCAACGCCGCATTTGCCTTGATACCAAAGCAAAGAAATGAAAATATTAAATATTTCATTTCCTCGAGTGCGATTCGAACCCACCTGCCGCGGTTCTGTTACCCATACGCTTGTACCTGCGCCACGACTGGCCTCATTTAACAGTTAGATTAATAATTATAGATGTTGCATTCAATTTCCGGCCGGTCATAATAAATTCTGTCATGAGTATATTACCTATATTAGTAACAACGCGAGAATAAATAATGCTAGAAATGAAGTTATGATCACAATGTGACTTACAAATAAATGTTCTCTGGTTTTCTCCGCAAAATGTATTGGATTACCTGACAATAAGAAGAAATATTATAATTTATTTGACGTTTATACATTCACATTACTTTTAGTAACAACAAGTCTACAAGATTTCTATGGCATATACACTTTGAATATACTGTTTTTTTATTTTTGGCTTCTTGATGGAGTGGAGACACGAGCATAAAGCAGGAAAAGCAGAACTTAATTTCAAATCACTCCAATTCGTTCTTTCTACCCGATTTTGACACGGAAATTGACTGCCCTAGACTCACATAATTATACACTACATAAATTCGTATCTATACTGTGTAGATTATGAATATTTTTTTTGGAAATCGTATAAAAAATTGAACGTAGCGGAAATTGAACCCACGCCTATTGGAAACTGTCCAAGCGCTCAGACGGTGTGGAATTGTGGAAAACGTGTGGAATCGGGGACTCGATTGTCCAGAGGGTAAAAATAAAAATAATTAATTCCTCTGAGTGAGAATTGAACATACAATCAAGCTCGCCAATTCGCCAAGGCGGTTAAACTACTGTTTTTACAGCTTGCAGGTAAAATCAACACCGTAAGTATAGAAAAGATACATAGGTGCACTTTTTCTTACGAGTGTCGAACAAATTACTCAATCTTCAAATATAATAAAGGGTTCGTATACATTGATAGTATTTTCTTTATTCTTTGTTTTAAATAAAGATATTTTGGCAATATGAAGAACGAAGACGAGAAGACAAGACAATAAAGTCTTATATATACGGGAGATCAATATAAAAACATAAAACTTCGCGCTATGTGATTTAGTGATGTTATGATAATTAAAATAAATAATTTCAACTTGTATCTCGTATATAGTCGTAGCAGGGTAGGTAGAAGAATTCTAGTGTTAAGACACTCCGTTCCTCATTATGCGACAAATTTCGACGTTGAGTTCCGATAGTCAATGCACATTGAATGATAAATTGGTTGGTTTGCGAGGAATTATAAAAAAACTCATAGAAAATACCTCAAAACCTTCTATTGAAGCTCCCAAAACAATATTTCACTCTTATCTAACCTAAGCCTAACATTACAAGTAAGCATATATGTAAGTAGAAGGGAAGCGAAAACAAAAACATTTTATTCAAAATAGTTACAAGAGTAATATACGAGTACGTAGCGCAGGTGTGAGGGTCCAAAAGTTATTTTTTCGGGCCCCTCTGGCTATCTTTCAGCGAGGTTTTTATCGTCGTGTGATACGGTGAGCCCTTTTTTGTGATAACGTCCTGGCATTTTAGGGTTCCGTATCAAAATCCTGATTTTATTGTGTAAGATATAAATATATAAATTACTCTTACTTCTCGAGACAAATGGTGATCTCATAATAAGTAGCTTCACGCTTGTTTCTGCATAACGCGATACCCAACGGTATCCAAAGGATGCCTAGAGGGATTCTAGTGTTAAGACTTGATATATAATATACTGACGTAAATCATATTATGTGTTTGATTTTAATAATGAGCCCGTCATGGCGCAGGAGTACAAGCGTGCGACTGTAAACGTGACGCGACGGTTCGTTTCCCACTAGTGAATAAAACATTTAATATTTTTATTTGCTCGCTCTGGTACACAGGCAAAACATGGTCCGTTCCGCCATTCAACACATGGTCGCAATGTCTCGAAAATTCAGCGAAAAATGGAGAACTGAGTGTTTTGACACTAGGGTCCCGTCTATCGCAATATACGGGAAAAAGCGTAAAACTGCTTTTCTACTATACTATAAACATTTTTCATAAAATAACACAAGATATTAAAATAAAACCGTAGTTTTAACCTACAGGCTCCCATTGTTACATGTTTATACGCAACGTCCACATCTAAGCCCGAGGCTATTAGATACGAGCGTATTCTTGTTTTTCACCAAGTCCTCTTTTGTCATGTTTCATACTTGGATCTACAAGAAAATGTTTAATCTTGAATAAATTATAACACATATAGTAGGGAAGGCAAAGGGAATCTAGTGTTGAGACACTTCGTTTCATCATCACTTCTTTGTATATTAGGTGGCGGAACTAAGAGCCATGCTTTGTCTGGATACCAGAGCCAGAGCCAGAGCCATTTGCAGAGAAAAGCCTATACGATCTTTTCTAAAGACAATGAGTTGAGTGGCAGAACTTAACACCGCATTTTTCCATAGTGGGCAAACGAAAATAATATTTCATTCCCCGTAGTGGACATTGACCATATAGTCAGAGACTCTCCACTGTGTCACAAAGGCCAATGAAAATTATTTAAAGTAAAAATAAGCATTTCGCTGAGTAACACATTTTTAAAACTAAAAATGATCATTTTCATTCTTATCTACAATTTTTAGTTTAAAATTTTTATTCTTATAATTTTAGCAGAATTGTTGCTGTTTAAATAGAAGGCTTTTGTGTCCCACTCAAGTATTCATTGTTCTAAAGTTTAAAAATAATAATTTATTCATTCATTAACAAAAGTGGGTTTTTTGCATAATAGTTGTAAAAGGAAGATTAGTACATTTTTAAATTAACATTTAAGTTATTATTATTTTTTTTCTCAACTTCACGCTGAAACCAACGAACCTATGGTTCGAACACTCCGTTCCTACTCCTACTCTCCGCTGAATTCTTGAGTCGCCAATGTAGTAGACGAAGTTAATTAATTCCTTCTACTTACCCTGCTTTGAGAGAAAAAAAATGAAATACTGATTTAGTAATAAGAGTGAATTTGTGAAGAAGAACAATTACTACAGGATGAAACCAATTAAGACGGTTGTGGGTTCGATTCCTACTCGTGGGAGTGATATATTTAATATTTTCTAACGCTAAAAAAATCTGACATCAAAATCAAAATGAACCTACAAAAATAAGTTCCACGCTCCTTAACACTTCATTTCCTTAATTGGAAGGAAAAACGTAATATTTCCTTAGATCCAATTTACGATTATAATTCCCTTAAAAGTTATTTGCCTTTCGTGGGAATTATATCAGTCATAATATTAAATAGATTTCCTCCCGCGGCTCCGCTTGCTTTTTCAATTATATTTCGTAAAAAGTTTTAAATGAATCTATTAAAGAAAAAACAAAGTTTGATTCTGTTTTTACCTGTTCCAGAGAACAGATTTGAGGATTCCTTTTGTTGGTTTTTTTTTCATGCTGAGTGACAAGTAACTCCTTTCTCCATTTTTCCTTTTATAATAACTGCTCTGATATAAGCAAATTGGCTCAATGATTGATTCAATCCCCGTTGACGGAAAGATTAAATTTAATATATTTTTATGCACTGCTTTTGCATAATTAAATATGAACCTGCTACTTATAAGAGTACTACTATTATAAGTAGACCATATTATAAGTAGACCATATTTAAAAAAATCGGGTGGAAACAATGTGCACATTCTGTCTCTCACTCTATATCTTTTCCCCACCTGTTATATGGGGAGAAACGATAAACTTCTAACACCACAACAACTATATTTTACTAAGAATAAAACAAATATATGAGTACGTAAGCATTAACCCAAAAAATGCATATTTCCATTATAATAAACCATATAGAGTTATATACGTTCCATAGGAGATTCGCTGTTCGGATTCCGTCGAACGCAGACGTGTGCAAGCAGAACGTATTCTCAACCGGTTTCTACATTCAACCGCATAGTGCAACTGTACAGAGATATTGCATCATCATTTAACGGCAAGTAAATGAATAAACAAGATACAACCGATATGGAAACCGAGGGAGACAAACTAAGGAGTACTGTTTCGAGAAGAAAAAATGCTGCACTGGAAGAAGTTAATAATAACTTAAAAACCTTTAAAGACGATATTAAACAAATGTTAATTGATTGGAAAACCGATATTACCGGAACATTATTTTCCGAAATAAAATCAATAAAACGAGATATTGGCGAATTAAAACAATATAATAAAGACCTCACAAAAACTACTGAATTTCTGCACGAAGAACAAGAAAATCTAAAGAAAAAAATTACAACACTAGAAAAGGATAAGGAGAATCTGACGAAGACAGTAGAAGAAATAAGCATGCAGCTGAATAATCTTCAAACAAAAATGAGAACTAACTGTCTTGAAATTCGAAATATTCCAAGGTCTGAAAACGAAAATTTGAAAAAGAT
>JAEBDU010000082.1:83435-152112 GCA_016802625.1 Heliconius numata
TCCGTTGGGTGGTTTAGAAGAAGAAGAGTTAGAAAGTTCAGACAGACACGAAAAGCGACTTTGTTTTATAAGATATAGGATGCTAAAGAAACCTTGAGCGCGAATCTGACTTGCATATTAAATAAATTATGTAAATATTAAAATTTTGAATCTAAGATAAACAAAATCGCTGTTAAGTATATCAAAAAATGTCATTATATATTATTTTGTCTTACGCTGTATGCCGTAAATATTATAGAAGGCAGAGAGACAAGTTAGTAGTGCTAAGACACTCCGCTGTCCACTTTCCACCTGTATTCGTGACATTGTGTATTGATATTGATGGTCCATCACTCATCAAGTCATTCTCAGATTGATCTATTTTCCACAGTGACGAAATGAAAATAATTCCTTACTCAATAAAAAATCGAACTCCCAACCGACACTTTTACCATCACAAGCTGCGCCACTGCGCCATGACGACCTCACGATAGTATATATCTCTTTGATTATTTATCTTTCCAAAGAGAAAAATAAGTTTTTTGTGATTGAGCCAGACGGGTTTGGACGGTTTAATTTTAACAAGGCTCTTGTTAATATTATTCCAAGTTTACAGTATTCGGGGATACAGTCGTCTATTGTAGTTTGCGCGAAATTATATTGTATAGAACGGGTGAGACGCTCGTGGTTGAATCTTTTTTGAATTTACATAAGTAAAGGATGGTAAATGTTTGTTTACTTTGATTTACTTGTTTTTCCTTCTGTCCCGCTGTATTATAAGAAAGACAGTAAAAATTTAATTTTAAGATATCTTTTTTCTTCTATTTTCTGTTATGGAATTTAAATATAGGTATTTATTTCTATATTTATATACTTATATGTATATTTGTTTTAATATAAGATATCTGCGCCATGGTCAAATGGAATGGACACTCTATATTCTGATGAATATGGAGATAGTCGAGGTAACTTTAATCGTAGGTACAGTGGATTACATAGCAACACATAATAAGCCTATAGATTATAGTCTACAATCTTCCTCGACAAATGGACTATTCAACCAATCCAGTAGTTCTGAACCAGTAGTTCTTGAGATTAACGCATTCAACGAAATAAACTCTTCAGTATTGCTTCATTTTGTAGTAAGTATGCAAAAGTCAATTTCTTTAAAACCATATCAATAGTCATTACAATCTTCTGTGTCCGATAGCGGATAGAAAGCTTAGGAAACTTTAACACGTCGTCAGCTTAACTTTAAATGACTTCTTATCCTATTAAGTAAAGTTTGTCTCGTGTGGCACAGTGGACTGTTTAATGTCATTGAATATTAGCTTTAGGGTACGAATTCAGGTCCTACAAATTTTGCTCTGGTAGATATATTAGTACCGTCAATTAACAATCTCTCGAATGTTGTTCAAAAAGGGAGGAACGGTAGCTCTTAACACTACTTTTTACTTCGGGCTACTGCGGTGAAGAAAAAACTAACTGTCTATAATGGACAATGTCCTAAGAAAGTTTTGGATAATAATTACACAAATTTTATAAACTGAATTAATATCACGAAATTATCAGTATTTTAAAGATGGAATTAATTAATAATTTTATAAAATCTATAAATTAACATTTCTTTGCACTCGTTTATTCAAATATAATTACTTAAACTATACAGATTAAGTAATGGAAGTGACAATGAATGGATACATTCGTCACAAGTCATACGTGTAGGCCAATCCTGTCTCTCTGCGCTCTCGCTTGCACGCTCGGCTCAGGCAGAACGTGACAATGAGTCACGCTTTTTCATGCATGCAGCCGACGTTCATCGATATATAAGACGTTATCACGTCAAAATATTCTGAGAGCTATCAAAATATGGTAGTAAAATTTGCAAAGAACCTTCAAAAACAAAAGTTCTAGCAGCAGTCAAAGGAAATTGTAACTACTCAAAGGAAACTTACAAGCAGTATGATAAAACGCAAACAAGGTAAGTTGCACAAGTTGACGGGACCGTATCAGAGATTACCATAAATCAAACGCTGAAGATGCTGCTGAGTTTTTTATGCTTCGTATTCTTTATTTACATTATATTGTTATTTATGCCATTGTGATGGCCTCGTAGCTCAGCGGAATATTGTCTTGATTATGCTCAAGATGTTTGTGGGTTCGATTTCCATTCAAGCCAATAAGTATTTTCATTTTCTCTTTCTGGCTTGAAATCAAAAGCGCGGCGTTGAGGGATGAAACTTTTGTACTTGTTATGCGGAATATAAATCAAACTAAATCTAGTATTAAAACACTTCGTTCTCTATTTTCTAATAACAAAAAAAAACAATTATAATATCTAAATCACTTAACATACTAAGAATTTCAACAATTTACCTAAAAGTTGTACCGATTCCCAGAAACAATCAAGCCACTGCCTGCCTATAATACATTTCAAAGTCTTATGTGAGAGCAACTGGGTTGGAAATTTGTCTTTGTAGATCGTAATCGTCCCTCGAGTTCGGTAATATTTAGAAGTTCTTTGGGAAATTCTGTTGCTATTGTTCTTTTGTTTAATAGTTTTAGTACCTCTTTTAGTTATAATCTATTTTTTAATGATAAACAGATAAATTATATTATTGATGCATTTAAGATATTGATATAAAGGCGATGGTGGTGGGTTCATTAATCCATACATTAGATTATGTTATTGAGTATTGTTATAATTAAATTATTTACATTTTCTTGTTCTTATAACGGGGCGAATTGCGGCGTTAAGTAAGCAACTCAACATGCAATGAATTCGGCGGAAGGTGTAAATGGCAGTGTCTTAATGGGTCCCCAGGTTTCCTCTGCCTAAACTGTTATCGCACAGAGCATATACATATTATATATAGAAATAGCGTGAAGCTAATAAAATATCTTCTGGCACGCTTCTAGTTTTGACGTTATAACTTGAACTAAATTAACAATAAGCCAGCGCTGTCCAAGAATATCCTCAATTTTCTCGTTCTTCCAGAAGATTAGAGTAAATCGACCTATATTTATCAATTTAACGCTAGTACCGACGACTGACGCAACCTATCGGAAAATGTCAATGTTCTAAATTGTCGGTCCGTTTAATACTTATTGGACGTTTTATTTTTCTCATTCCATTATTTTATTCATATTTAAGTCATCATGACGCAGTTGCCTCGATTGTTATGGGGGGATTTGACGTCATTGCAAGGATTTTTGTTAGTTTGTGATTTGGGTATCTGATTATAACTGCGATGGTTGAGTTCCAATTCTCAATAGGAGAAATTATTTATTTACATTTCTCCGATATGGTAAGTCTAAGTACTAGTATAGAACTACTAAATGCGGGATAAAGCGTGAAACAAAACAAAAAAAAACTAAAACAATAGTTGTTTCGACAGCATCGAAACAGAAACGCCAACTGCTTTATTGAGTTTAAAAATCTGACATATGTTTGAACAAATTTAAAGGATTATCGATACGCCGGGATTGTGACTGGACGCGTTTTTTTTTCACAAACTGTAAAATGAAAACAGAATGTGTTGATTTTTCGCCCCTTTGTTTATATACAGCTATAAATCAGTTAACGCGAGACTCGGGTGTGCACAGTGCTTTACATCGCACTGTGATTTAGATTGTTAGTTTTTAATTTTTTTCAAGCTGTCGTGCTACATTTTTGAGATTTACAAGATTTAAAAAAAATGTTTGCATTAAACGGTGAGAAATTAATAATCGTACACGCTGTATCCCGCACAAAGCGGGATAGTCGGAGGGAACTTGGGAACCTGGTGTTAATACACTCTGTTCCCATTAATACACTTTGTTTCCCGTTTTCCGCCGACTTCTCGAGGTATTACGTACTCAACGCCGCGCTTTGCCTCGTTACCAGACCTAGAATCGCTGGGACCGAAACCTAGTGGAACCGAACCCACAATATACTTGTGTTGTTGTCTGGTTGTGTCTCTGCGCCATGACGGCCTACATCGAATAAATTTAAATCAAACAAACTTTGATCCGACAACCTCAGGATATACAATCCTTTTAATTCCAACATATTGTGATAAGCTTATGAAAAGCTTAAGGCAACCAACATAGAAATACACTTACTACCGCAATTGTAGCGGTCATTAATATCTGTATTATACACGACGAGACGGGCACGATACTACTTACGACGACAATTTATAAGATTATATATTTCTTAAAAATATAGAAACTTTTTTATTATTTATGGTTACTATGGAATATTTATGGACATTTTCAAAATATTTTCAAATATTTTCATTTTCTAACGTTTGAAAAAAAGAATCATCGATGACACGACTATATAAAGAATTACAACTTTAAATAAATATGTGAGAAATTAACTACAGCTGTGTTTGCTTGATATGCGTTCTCCACCATAAAGATAGAAAACCAGAATATGACATCAATATTAGTTACTTATAGTTAATAGGTAAAGCGAACCCAGAACCGACGCGTTTACAGCCAGATACTCTGCTGCTGCACCACAATAGCATCAATATATCATCAATATTAATATACTAGCGGACGCGCGCAGCTTCGCCTGCGTATTTGCACCTTCAAGGATGAATTCTAATAAACCATGAAATACATGGTCAATGAAATGTTTTAATATTCTCAAATTCAAATTTTATAATAATCGGTGGCGATTTAAGATTTTTCCATACAAACTTTCAACCTCATATTTGCACCCCTAGGGGATGAATTAAAATAAACCACGAAACATGTGTTCAATGAAATATTTTTAAGAATCTAAATTTCAAATTTTATAAAAATCGGTGGTCATTTAAAGATTTTTCCATACAAACTTTCAACCCCTTATTGGCACCCTTAGGAGGTAAATTCTAAAAAACCGTGAAACACGTGTTCAATTAAGTATTTTTAAGAGTCTGAATTTACAATTTTATAAAAATCGGTGCAGATTTAAATTTTTTTCCATACAAACTTTCAACCCTTATTTCACTCCTTTAGGGTTAAAATTTTTCAAAATCCCTTCTTAGTGGATGTCCAGATTACGAAAGTAAACATCTGTCCAAATTTCAAGTTTCTACGCACAGCGGTTACGGCTGTGCGTGCGTCTTACCTCAGTCAGTGAGGACAAGTCCTTTTATATTAATAATATATAATATATAATATGCAATTTTTTAAGCTTCAAATTGTATTCCGCAAATCCCGCATAATATAAAATAATGAAATATCTTAATATTATATTATACAAAATATAATAGAAATACAGACAAATCAATCGTATTTTATAAAAGACTCTCAACCCTTGACGTGCGCCGTCATCGGTCATCCTGGAGGCATTGTTATAGGATTACACACAAGATGCCCATATAAGGTAAACAATCTCGACTTGATTATGACATTATTCCCACTGCTATAGCGACTGAACTAATAGTATTCAAGATGGACGGATGTATGTTTACTTATATAAATTACCGTGAATCTATAACAAATATTCGCCTTGGGAGGTCTTCTATTTATATATATATATATATATATATATATATTTTTCCATTTTTTAGCACCACCAATTTTTTTAGTATCCTGTACATAGCAGGATAGGCAAAGGTAATCTGGGATCCTAGTTCTATTAAGACGCTTTCATATCTAGTAATTTATTACACAAAACATGCAATTATTCTTAAGTCTTTATATTTTTTGGGCATAGTAATGAATGTTGATTGTTGAACTCGCCTTTTGTTTCGATGAATAATTAAAACATGTTTATTTTATTTATTATTTATATTTCCCATAAAAAAATACTTAAATATGCGTAATTGTAAAAAAAATAAGGATACAATTTATTATAACAAAAATCTATACTAAGCCAAAGAATTACTGGTTCGATTCGAATAATTATTTTGGTAATGGGTAGTTCACTTTGTGTCATATATAACTTGGTTATTTCGGAGAGTCATCGTTAGAATTACAGGAATATGCTAGTGAAGACATAAATAAACAAATGCCACTCAAAGGCCAGATGAAGTTGTTTCAAGTGAACGTGTTTCGTGAAATGCCTTCCCAGGGCGAGAGACGTTCACAATCGAAAGGAAATGTTAATTCGTCCTGGGACCGCCAGCAGCGGAGGGTTAAAGCGTTATTTATAACGCACGATGAAAAATACATTTGTAATATGTCTACGGCTATACCTCTGTCTATGTGGGCAAGTTAAACTGCCGTTCGTCTTCATTTTTTTTCTATCTTTGCTGGTTTTTGGGTAGAGAGAGCATTTATATCAATGCGATGTGGTGCAGTAGTACAAGCGTGTGATAAGCGTAACGATTGTGGGTTCGATTCCAATCGCGGGGGTTCTCGCTCGGGTAACAAGGCAAAGCGAGGCAACGAGTTCCGCCACTCAACAAGTAAAGCCTCACTGATGTACGGGATACAGTGTAAAGTTAAAGGAAAAGCCTGTCTTTAAGTTTATTCTTTAATGTTCGCTCAGTTTAGGGTAGTGGGAAATTCCAACATTCATATTTGTATAGTTGTAAGAGACGCTCTCGCTTTATCAATAGTGAGTAGCCATAAAAGATGGAGCACCAAACGCTTTGCTCTCCGTATAACTATTTCACCTTGTCTACTGTCATCAACACCTTCATACCTTTCGGAGAGTCCTCATGCTTTTTGCGTTAGCATCCTTCAGTATCATAGATATTGGGTTTTTGATGGTCAATGTCTCTGAACGTAGAGTCTTAACAATTGGGCGGAAAAATTGGATACTGACTGTCTTACTACTACCATGCTATTCGTATAAAAGTGTGTAACTTAAAAAAATACACATACATAATTAGTATAATGTAATTCGATACAACAAATATCTCGAGCGATTCACGCTATCAACAACAAATAGGGAAACATTCATTAGCACACATTGCGTGATTAAACGATTGTGATCTTATCGCGTAATACACGCTATCAGAGTACGTGACGAGACCAGTGGAACGTATTATACATTTATTATGAAATTGTAAGAAGATTAGGTTATTATTGTATTTTGGTGTCTTATCTGGACTGAATTTTATTATTTTAGTGATTTCACCCAGAAATGAAAATATTGAATATTTCATTTCTTCGAGTGGAAATCGAACCCACAACCGCTAAAAGATATTTTACCTTTTGTTCACACACTACAATTCACTTACATGTTGCCTAAAATTAATAATTGTATGTGAATTTTGTATTAATAATTAGTTTAAAAGTTATAGTATTATTGACATTGAGCCAATAATAAATTCAGATTTTGTCGACTTTACTATTGAAAAATAATTATAGAGATTAGAGAGTAGCAATAAATAATAGTCAAAATAAAAAGAACAAGACACACTAAAAATGTATTACATATTATATTATTGTCTTAAGAAAATATTGCCATTTAAATTAAACAACTCAGTCCTGGTCAATAGGTAGCAGATCCAAAAATATAGTTGCCAGGATCACTAGGATTTTCAGATATAAAATATTCTTTCCACAACTCTTGAAACTCTTTCCAAGATATATTTTTCTTTCCTCTTGACATAAATTCAAAGGCCACCACACTGTCCTCTTTAAGAAGACCAAAAGACTGGAGAACATTGGAAAATTCCTCAACATCTATACTTCCATCGCCACCGTCATCTTGTAAGTCAAATATAAATTTGCAATACAAAATCTGCCATTCAAGAGCTTTGGCTGGATTTTTTGCATATTCTTGCCACATTTCAAGCCATTCTTCGATAGAAACCTGTCCATCTTGGTTGGTATCAGCTGTCTTCACTAGGGATTCCCAAATATTAATCAAAGCACTTTGTGTTTCTTTGTATTTCTCATCAGATGGAGTCCAGCTTCTCAATTTGGCTATATTTTCCAGTGCAACATGAAAATCACCTTTATCAATATTGCCACTTGAGTTGTGATCGAAAAAGGAATGGAATAAATAAAGAAGCTTCATTTTCCTAAATTCAGACAGCATGACTATATATACGAGAAATGTTTGAACGGTTAACACGAGACTACAATTCTTTTCATTTATACTAACAATATATTAGTGTGGGCTTTATCTTATTATTGTCGTATCATTAATTTTGAGATATCATTTACTTATTAAATATACACATTTATACCTAAATATTTATTTACAATATAAATTGTAATTGATTGTACAAAAATGCATATTTATTAAAACAAATTCAAATAAGTTAAGATATTTTTTTGGCATCAACCGTCGCTTTATCATCTTATATCTTAAAACACTTATTAAAAATATATTTTTCTATATGAAATAAAAACCCAGTTTCAAGATTGAATATAGAAAAGTCTCATAAATCTGTATGACAAATAAGTATTTTTAAAATGTAATTTGAATTTGCCATTCACCGTGCACTGCAGGTCTCGCGGGACAACCGTCACGGAGAATATTGTTTGGGAAATGATGACTGCGAGGAAATAGTGAAGAGTTTATACTCTAGAGTGTTTTGTGGATTTTCTTACTTAATTTGTTTGTGTTTAGAGGTACAGCGACTGACTGTAAACGCGACCGCTATGGGTTTGATTCTTACTCGAAAGAACGGATAAATATAAAATACAATTTACTAAACTATTACATTTTACTATTATATAAAAAAATGCACGTATTAGCTTATCTCTGCTTTAAAAGAAGAGAAAGTAAAATTAATAACTGAACTATTGTATAAAAAAATATTATATTCAACAAAAAGTGTTTTGCTATTATTTATAGGTTTCTAGATCAATAACTATAGAAAGACGTAGTTATTATAACAGTAAATATAGCTTTTAAAATCTGCAACAAAAATATAATAAGCATAAAATTTAAAATAAAATCGACTTTCACGGTCCCTTTTTTAAATGAAATTTTCATGAATTTCAAATTAAAATGTTATATAACATTATTACAGAAAACCTTGATGCCGTATAAAAATTAATTTAAAAATACTAGCGAGGATTTTCTTACATAATTTTAAAACAGCTCGGAGTTCCAGAGGAAATCTTTAATCAGAGTGAATTTTCATTAGCTAATTGAGTTGGTATCCTAAAGAATATAGCGTCATGGCCGAGATAAACAGAGAAGAGAAGCTAGAGCGAAACAGGTTGTCGAAGAAAAGTATTATTACACTTTTATAACTCTATGTAGAGTGGTGTTATTGTAGAGCTTAAGTTTTATTTGACTTTTATTTAAGTGAGATAAAATTGAGTAGTTTTATATTTATTTTCACTGAATGTCACTCAAATGTTAAAATAAGAGTTTATTTGTAAATATATTAATTGCTTTTTATATTGTTCGAAATTACACCAACTAATATTCAATTAAGCCATGTACCAGACAGCATCACATTTTTCTTGCATAGCAGTTTAGGCAGAGGGAACCTTATATAAAGATACTTTGTTCCCCACTTTCTGCTCAATTTTCATAAATATGGCGGAACTTAACGCCGCGCATTGTCTATCAGATCGGTAAATAAAAATTAAATTCCCTCAAGTGGGAATTGAAACCACAATCTTCGCTTTTGCAATCAGTCGCTGTGACACTGTGCTACCGGCCTTGTTACAGTAAATAAACGCTACAATGTGGATAAGAGGGTATCTCTAAACCACATTGTAGCACTTACTTATTGTAGCTAGTTACACTTGTCGTTTTTTACGTGTGTTACTTGCAGTGTGTCAATAAATAGTATGGATCGATAGAGCTCATCAGGATCAACTTCTTTATTGCGGGACTATATAAAAATTAAAAACTTTAATAGAACTTTATTAGAACTATAGATATAAACTTATAGATATATTTATTTATGACAAACATACAAACATAATAAAATAACAAAACATCTTCACTGATGGACCCGTAAATTTGAAAGAGAGCCGGCGCAAAGAAAAGCATGCCAAGAATGTTTTTGATTAAAATTTCAACAAATTCCACAAGATAATGTTCTTGCTCGCTTGTTACGCCTTTGTTTACGAGTACATGTTTGGTATCCGGCAATCTGGTTTTATTGCTTCTATTCTATCTATCTTAATTTAGGGATGTACTTTTAATGAGCAAACAAGATGTTTAAAGGCATATACAATAGCTTCATAATATGTTAGCCTTTTGTTTGCAATGATAATATTAGGTGGTTTATGTTAATTAGACTTTGAGTAATTACAATTACTAGGCGTGGGAAGTATCTTTTTGTATACAATCATAATTTCCACACTGAAATGGATAGAAGGACTCGTAATTCATTTTGTCTGGTCACGTAAACTATCGCAGAAATACATAAGGAATCGAATAAAGATATAGTTTATTAGTACTTGGTATGATTATATTTTAAATATAAATTTACTCAGCAGTTGGAATTGAACCCATAGCTTTTACAACTGAGTTATTATATTTTAATTTTAAAAAAAAGCTATCTACTGTAGCACTCAAAAAGACAATAAGTATAGAAACAAGATAGTAGAGTCAAGTGGCACTATTTGTCAGAGGGGCGCGAAGGCGGCCATAAAAATAAAATCACCTGACAACTCGCGTAGAAGAGATATATGTGTCTTTGTACGGAAAAACCTAAGTGTTGATACGCGCAGCGGAAAAGTTATAGGATTTTACTTTTTTTAACCTTCACGCTTTATCTCGCATCAATCATGGTGAGTTAGTGAAACTTAATGTCAACACACTGTAGCGGAACTCAACCTACACTATGTTTTACTCTGGTAACTAAGCAAAGCACGGTATTGAGTTGCGCAACTCAAAATGCAACATCTCGAGAATTTAATGGAAAGTGGATAACGCAAGTGTCTTAATAAGAACGGAGTGTCTTAAAATTAGGTTCCTAGTCGCCTTTCCTGCAGTATAAAAGCATGAAGCTAAAAAAACACAATCTGTTAATTTCCAAAATAAAGTTAAAAGCAAGAATATATTCGTACGTTTCTTTTCCAATTGAACTACTTGCAAATAGTAATGAAGTATCGTAACCCAAAACTTATATTAACAGTAAGCCGCGAATCATTCACTCTCCATGTTCCCTCCAAACTGCATTTCACTTGCACACTGCACGAGTGCGCCGCTGTTGCTTGCAAAGTGTATCGTAGTTTGACAACGCACTCGTCGGGGTCCTGCGGGGACGCGGAAATTAGATGACGTTACATTTAGAGATGGGGAACGTCGATGTTAATATGACGAATTTATAAATCGTTTTTGTTAGGTTCACTTGTAAGTATGTAATAAAAACTACGAAACCGAATTTAATTCACTTGTGATAATTGTATAATTTATTTTTCTAAATTCTTAATGGTACGGTGGTGATGCACGTGAGGCATTGGGGCTTAAGCATGTGATTGTATATGAGTTGTGGGTTCAATTCTCACTCGAGGAAATTAAATATTTAATATTTTCATTTCCTCGCTCTGGTAACGAGGCAAAGCGCGTTGTTGAGTTTCGAGACGCAATGCCTCCAAAATTAGCAACATATCGTTTCAAAATAATTTAGCGAACATTGAAAATATCTATTTTCATTTAAATTAAATAAGATATCGGCACAAGTATCGTGGTGTGGCACCACGGACACCACTACCGGCGCCGGCGTCCGCGAGTCAGCAATTTCCCGCTTGGAGGTGATTTATTCCATAACTCCGTCCATTGTGCTCTACTCTCGTCGACTCTCTTATACGAGTAGTGTGCTGGGTACTGTGCTCTGTGCACATAGCACATCTGTCAGATCATTTTAATGCTTATTATTATAGAGGCTTATCATTTAGTTAAAAAATATATAAAACTTACGTGTGTTTTATTGTTATATCTTAGCTTTTTCACATTGTAGAGTAGATAGAAAGTAGTAGTGTTAAGGCATTTCATTTTTTCGTTTGAGTAGAGCATATCCATTTTTTAAGGACCATCACCACTGAACCGTTTTATGTTAAAAATTTTTATATATTTTCTTAAAAAAAGTAATTGGTCGGAATTGTTTTAATGGAAACGGAGTGTCTTACTACTAGGTTCGCAGGTTGGCTCTGCCTAGTCTGTTTTGTACGGTATACAGCGTGTATTAAAAAAAAATTGGTGCCTTTCCTTAGTGAAGAAAACCATTTTAAAAAATATTAAATACAAAAAAAAATATTAAATACTTCACCACCGCGACTAGTTCGCTAATTACATTAGAATAAAAGTAAATTCCACGGCCGCCTAATATTTGTAGGTCCGGCACGAAAGAGAGATAATTCCCGGCAGGATCCGCAATAACTCGCTACAGGGTCACTCCGACTAAATTATGTCGAAAACGTGATCTTATACTATTACTTAATAATGCAGAATGTGCCAGATGTCTGACTAGCTTCGGGATATTTTTGAATAGACTAGGGTTTTTAATTTGACTTTACTTACTTTTTTTATTCATTATTTTTGAAAAAGCGCGATGGACTGAGAGGTTAGACACTCCTGTCCTATCAAATTCTATATTTTACTAAACGTTCATGGCTTTTCTAAACACTAAAGAAAAAAAAATCTAAATTACAATATAATGACATCTTTAATATTCGAAATCGAACTGACAACTGCAGTGTATAGAAATATTTATTAATAAGCTATATTATAATAATAGCGGTGATTTTCCTACATACAATTTGAAATACAAACAGTGTGAGACAAGCCCACTGACACTAAGACTAGCGTAGATTAGTTTAGACAAGCTGGCTAACTGCTGGGATATTGTAACTTCACTCAAGCTCAAATACAAAATAACGAAAATCAGTCTATTGTTTTTTTTTTTACCTTCACGCTGTGTATCCCGCAAATTATATTTTCCCACTTTCTGCCGAATTCTGGACGTTGCTTGTTGAGTGGCATAACTCAACGCCGCGCCCTGCCTTGTTATTGGTAACAAGCACATCACTACACGAAAGTCTTGATTTTGGAGCCGGAGTAATTATTAAAAACCCTACATAATAAAGTTCTTAACATAGCAATGAGATAGGCAACAATGCGCCCCTTTCACCTCAGTCTCCCCTAACGATATTATAGCATTAATATTCATTAAAGCTTAGTCTATACAGTTTTTACTATAAAACTAAATTAGTACCGCCTTTGTTATTAGAATTTGTTATGATAATGTTAGTATTCATTTAAACAGGATATTGTGAGTTCGATCCATTAAGAAATTTATTTTACCGTTAAGACAAAGAACCGCGTTGAGCTCCGACAATTAACACGCAATGTCTCGATCTTGACATTAGTTTCTTTCTGCATACTCAAGTATATGCGGGATACAGCGTGAACTCGTGTTCTTATAATCTGAAGCCTTGTTTATTTATTTATTTATTTATTTTTATAATTGCAAAATACATTGCATGTAATATTCTTTTCAAAACAAGTGAAACCTTTATTAATGACTATAGACTACACTTCATACAACATTTTGAGAAAAAATAACAAACTACTGTACCCTTGTTAAAGTAGGTTTTAGTTGTATAATTATATATGTATAATTATTAAATTACTATTGTATACAAATATTTCAGTGTACTAATATATACAACTACGTGACATTGCAGCCGTCATGTGACTGTAACGTTTGTGGGTTCCCCTCGGGAAAATGATTTATAATTTACTAGTGAACCCGGACGCGGCTACGCCTGCTTGAACTATAAGAATATTTTTGCGTCGGTCTTACTCATACTATGCCGCCCGAAGGCTAGGTCATTTCGAATCAGTGACATCTCCTTAATTATTTTTTAGAATGTTATACAGTAAACTATAATTTCAATCTAGATGAAATGCTAAAAGTGACTATTATATTTATTTTCATAAGGATGAATGTCAAAATGTCGCGGTAACGGTTGCGTAGCGACGCGACGGTTGTTATTAAGATGGCAGAATAAATTGCATGTCAAATTAGAAAGTATTTTAATATATTAGTATATATGTGTAATGTAATGTTATATAGCCTATAGCACTTCTGAAGAATGCAGCTTTCATACAAAACAAAAACAATGTAAATTGGACCAGTAGATCCAGAGATCTTAGCGTTCAAACAAACAAACAAACAAACTCTTCCGCTTTATTATATTAGTATAGATTAATATTTTCATTTCAGTTCTAAGGCAAAAACGCCGCGTTGAGTTCCGCCATTCAACACTATTATCGACGGAATACAACGTAAAGCTGAAAAACTAATATTTATATTTTTTTTACTAAAACATAAAATAGCTACTTAGGCATATAATATAAATTTGTTTCAAAATTTAACAAGAAATTTCCACACAAAACTCGAACCGTCTCATTGCAGCTAGAAATATTCTTCAATAGAATGAAATCGAAAATAATTTCACGATTTCAAAATATTTCCAAAGGAGCGAGCAATTGTAAAGCCAATGCTTGGAAACGAAAAATATAAGTTACTTATAGAACCTCAAATGCTTTGTAAGATAAATTGCTTTTCTTGAGAACTACACATAAATCACTATAAATACACTAAAATCTATAAAGGAGTATTGCTCAATAAAATAATGATGTTTATTATAATAGTAAATAACGAACGGCTGGAGTATTTGATGAAAAAAAACCGGTCAAGAGTGAGTCGGACTCGCTCAACAATAGTACAAAGGTCATGCTATGCTAAAAAATTAGACAAACAGATGGAAATTCTAAATCTGAATCCAAATTGGATTTGCTATAGTTTCATGATAATACTATACAGTGGTACTAAAACATGGCAAATTGTAACATTTGTCCAAATTCTAGAATAAATAGTCATCCCCAAAGTCGTTTT
Source organism: Heliconius numata (assembly GCA_016802625.1). Classification (NCBI taxonomy): domain Eukaryota; kingdom Metazoa; phylum Arthropoda; class Insecta; order Lepidoptera; family Nymphalidae; genus Heliconius; species Heliconius numata. The sequence continues at coordinate 98,174 of JAEBDU010000082.1, forward strand.
GTCTGCTGGGAGTACACCGTTATAAGTATGTACAAGCATCATATTAGTACAGGGTTGTATGAAAATTAATAGTTTTGAAGGTTGAAATTAAATTATTTCAATTGTATGGTCATTTAATGAATATTATAGATTTAAAACTTATATAAAGAATAAAACTAAATTTGTTTTACATGTGACAAAATAAAATAAGGCACTCAGGTTAGGCGGCGTTGAGTTCCGCCACTCAACACGCAATATCTCCAGAATTCTGGCAAAAATGTGTAACGGAATATCTTAACACTAGGACCCTCTGCATACCCTGCATTGTGCGGCATATATGGTGAAGCTTAAACAGAATAAAAGGAGGGCGACCCTGGCCTAGTCAAAAACGTCTGGCTGATGATGGTTGTGGGTTTGATCACTAATACTTTTTCATTTTCTTTCTTTAGAAAATTAATGGTAGCCAATTAGCTCCACTAAGAAAGAAAGTGACACTTGTGATCTAAATTCTCACCGCCTACTCTCATATATGCGACATAAAGCATTTAGCTGAAGAAAAATGTAATCCACATTATGAGGCTATCAATAATAGATGAAATGAATAAGTTTACACAAATTGTCTGTGTATTATTAAAATTAAAAATCATCATAACTTACACTGTGTCTCCACGCACTAATTGTCGATATATTGTGTATTGTATGACGGAAATCAACACCGCATTATGTCTTGTTACTAAAGGGAACAGATAAAAATAACACATTCCCCCAAGTAAGATTGAAACTACAACCGTCACGACTGTGACGACCGCTGTGCCACGGCGGGTCCTAGCCTATACTATATACATATACAACATAGAACCAATCTCTAAGAATATGCACTTTTATAAAGATCCCGTTGAAATTGAACCATTAAGCACCAATCCATCCAATCGCCAACCCTAATACAATATGCAAATCCTGCTTGAATAGCATTTCCATGTGAATCTAAGAGTTTTCAACGTTTTCTAACCGCAGCCGTCTAACGCTATACGTTATGTAGAGCGCAGAGTCCAGAATGCTAAACAAACGCTAGCCCTGGTTTAGATAAACGAAATAGATTTCTGTCGTTGCTTGGAATTTTGAAATAAATATTGAGGCCAGTCGTGTCGCGGGGGTGTAAGCGTGAGCATGCGATGGGTTGTGGGTTTGATTTTTATACGAACATATGAAATATTTAATATAGTCATTTCTTCGCTCTGTTAATCAGACAAAGTGCGGCGATTCGATTCGATTCGGTAATATTCGGTTGAAAGTGGAGTCTTAATGGAAACAGACTTTCTTAACACTAGGTTCCTAGGTTCCCTTTTCCTATCCTGTTACATGTGTATTAAATAATCAATCTTTTCGAGCGGAAATCGAACTCACAACAGTCGCACCCCTACGCCACAACTGGCCCCAAATTACAAATTCAAGTAAAGCAGATGCGTTATGCTAATTTAGTTCACTGCAAGATATATGAATAGCAAACATTTAGAAGACGCAGTGAAAGCTTACAGCCCTTTCAGTCTCTATGTACTTAAAGGGCAAACGAACTAAACTGAGAAATTTATGAATTCACTCAATCAGCAAAACTATTAAGAGAATATTTCTTATGAATATAATTATAAATATATTTTTTATTTGACTTTTTGTTGGTTTTTATAAACTTAAAATACAATAAAAAAACATTTAACCATTACCTCTTCTTCGAATAATTGTAGAATATCACCGTCCCACCAGAGCGACAAAATTAACCATCGCGTTTATTGGTGCTGTTCGATATATTCGAGCTTAGTCTCATTCAAATGTACATACGAATTAAAAAAAAAACTTTATTTAATACTCTATCCATACCTATATTATAAATTCGAAAGTAACTCTGTCTGTCTGTCTGTCTGTCTGTCTGTCTGTCTTTTACGCAATCAGGGCCAAACCGCTAATTTAATTGTGATAAAATACTCATATAGAGATACTTGAGGGTCCCGGGATGAACATAGGATACTTTTTTTTTCTCATATTTGTAATATTTTCGATATATACCAATAAATTAAAATAATTAATTTGACAAGCCATTTATTCCGCCATGTTAATAACAATCGTCGCTACGCGTTGCTAAGCAACGGCTTGCAAAGTTTGTTGTTTTAAGAAAACGTCACCCAAAGTGAGCTTGCTTAATGCATACATGGCGCGCGCTGATATAAAATTGTATACATTAACAAAAATTAGATGATTTCTATAATTTGATATTCATCCTTATGAAAATAAATATAATAGTCACTTTTAGCATTTCATCTAGATGGAAATTATAGTTTACTGTGTAACATTCTAATAAATAATTAAGATGTCACTGATTCCAAATGAGCTAGCCTACGAGTGGTATAGTATGACCGACGCGAACGGGCAGATGACTTAGATGATTTTGTAAATTTTTATATATTTTCGAATTACTATTATTTTTTATGTAATTATTTGCTGCTTATAATTAATTTATCTCAGTTCGTTTATCTATACCGATGTTATACACTTAAAATATCGTAATTTTAATAATTATTTAATATAGAAAAATGTTTAGTACGCGCGCACGGCAAACTTTAGGTACTTTTTCTAATATAAAAAATTTCCTTTAGTTACTTTTACTTCTTTTGTTTGTTCATTTCGGTTACTTAGATATTTTTTCTACTAATAAAACTCCACTTATTATTATTCTTTAACTTATTTTAATTATTTAGGCTTATATTTTCGCGGGCGTAGCCGCGTCCGGGCCCACTAGTATTAATATAAATCTCTAAATGTAGAACGCAATAAATTAATAAAATCACAATAGTCCAATTAAAATCAAATTTAATTTGAAATTTCAAGTTGAAATAAATACAAAAGTTTTATCGCCACAGTCAAAGCTGTACAAAGCCTTTGTGTGTCATGTTTCACCACAAAACTGACTCCACCTTTGTAGATGTATCAGTCAGTTATTGTATTGTAACATATGTTGATATGTTTCAAACAAAATAATAATATATATTTAGAATTTGTTTCATTATATTATGACAATGAATGTCAGTTAAAAATACACTCTAAATTCTGTTCATCTAACGCGCAGGACTATAGTTATCTCTTTCCTTTCGCAAAATTGAAAAAAAAAAATGTAAAGTGTGTTGATTAATAACAAAGAATAAAAGAATAAAATAAAACAAGTGAAATATGCCAGAAAGATAGTTTAAAAACTAGATAAAGAATAGTGAAACGACTGTCTTGTTCCAAGGATCGTTTATTAGTCCTTATTAATTATGATTAAGCGTCGTAATTTCAATTTATATTTGCCTACCGTACATAGAACTATAGTACACTATACAATATTAAACTGTTCAAATGGAAGTAAATTTATCTAACACTCGGCTATCACGAAAGCTCCCATTCGCCATCCATCGACGTATCCGTCGGAACTTAATTAAAGTGCGAAAGAAGACTGAGCACATTGAGCTTTTTAGTGGTGCAGCACCACATTGGAAGCTATATGACTACAGATTTAATATTAGTTTTGTTCTTGCGATTTGATGTTTTACTACTGTATTCCTCATACAGAGAGGTAGAACGGGCCAACGTAACGGATGGCGGTGGACTATCTAACGGAATTGTTATTAATTTGATCTCCACTAGCAAAATTACATTAAAAAGATTTTTATTTCCCCATATTTTTATTTACAAAGTGTAGCGTTGGGTTCTGCTTTTTTAAAAAAAATTATGACATTAATTAGACAACAAAATAAAAAGACTTCTTTCAATTCTTTCCCACACTACTACTATATATTAAAAAAAACATACAAATATAATATTTTTTTTAATCTTATATACAAGAAATAAGTTAAAACTATCTATAGAAGTTAAAAGCTAGGCTATATCGCATTGACTAGCGCTTTCTCTACGTAACGAGGTTTCGGCGGGAACTTTTGAGAACGTTCAAGTGATACTCGACGAGAATCTTTTCGAGTTGGAGATAGATTAAAAATGCTTAAAAATATTCAAATATAGGAAGGAATTGGAAAAAGAATTAAGTTTGTTCATTTCACAAGACGGTATGTTGTATTACTTTAAGTTTTAAGAATGTATTCAATTTAATTATAAAAGATTTTCTGTTAAAATATTTTTGTAAGATAAAAGTGTCTAAATTTACGTGATGAATATGGCATCGGATGTCTAAGATTCTATTATGTCCAATTTTTTTACGTGATGTTCTTTTAGTATTTTCGATATTATGTCAATCGAAGTTTTGCGGTTTTTGTTAGCAGAGGTCACTTAGTGCTAAGACACTTCGTTTCTCACTGACATTAAATAGCGGAACTCATCAAATCCGGAAAAAACCAACTAATATTTTATAAACAAAATGAAAATATAACAAAACGTAGATTAAATGCAGTATACGAAGCAGCGTCGTCGTCTAGAACTAATTAAGTAACAGAGCTTATACTACTTAACTTTTAATGGTTTCCGTAGAACATCGACACGTGTGTAATTAGTATTGTTCGCTGCTCTGGTCGCTCTATCATATGCAAATGTACCATACAAATATTTAAACAATTAGATATTCTCTTAAATAGATACTTGTAACTAAATATGAGGCCAGTCGTGGCTCGTCGTCGTCGTCTTAACATACAGTTAATAGTCCCTATTTTTTTAAATAGATAAATAATAAAATAAATTAGCTTAACACTGTATCACACATACAGCAGGGTAGACAAAAGGGGTCTAGTGTTAAGACACTGCACTCCCCACATTCCGAATTCTGGAGACATTACATGTTGAGTGGCGGAACTTAAATGACAATATTAAATATTTCATTTCCTCGAATGGGGATTGAACTCACAACCTGTCACGTCTACAGTCACACGCTAGTGCCCCGTTGCCACGACTAAATTTAAACGCACAGCAAAATTTAAACCTAGAACCACCTCGTATAATACACAAAAGACTCGTATCATTGTGCTACCAATTATATTTCTCGTAATTACATAGAAACGAGTAAAATTTTAATTTATTTGTACCACAACCAACAAAGTGCATAATTTAAAACTTTTGATTTTGTTAAGAGTTGTTTCGGCAACAGACACCAATATTCTTATGCCAAAATTTAAAACATACAGTACTAAAAAACATAATTTTCTCTTAATAGAAAGGCCGAGGCCTACGTGGCCAGGTAGCCAAAAGTTTAACTGTGACCGTGAACGCGATGGTTGTGGGTTTGGTTCAGACTTGAGGAAATGAAATATTTAATATTTTAATTTGCTTGCTCTGGTAACAATGAAAAGAGTGTCGTTGAGTTTCGCCATTCTACACGCAATACCTCGAGAAAGAGGTGAAAAGTGTATAATATTAATCATAGATATAGATTAATAAACTACTTTCCGCACAAAAAACGCGACTTTACACAACGAAACCCAACCCCTTATGTTTCCATGATAGAATAGTGTGCGCCATTACTACTATACTATACGCTACGTACAAAGTTGGCAAGTCAAAGCCAACTGACAAGTTGGCTCGTTTAGCCGCTGTTTTCTGAGCAAATGTTCCCAGCGCACTCGTAGTATGCAGACAGACGAGCGCGGCGTCAAATATGTAACAATATGTTAGATAAATATAGGAGTTATAATGTATACCATACATACATACATGTTATAATGATAGATGTTCCAGAGAGTATCTGACTTACGTGATGGTTGTGGGTTCGATATTCGCTGTTGGACATCAGTTAGTTATTAATTTATTTTCTTTTGTCGACTCTAGTATACGAAGCACGGCGTTAAATTCCGCCACTTAACACGCAAAAGTTTTCAAAATGATTTTTTTTTTTAATTTTACATGCGGGATAACGCGTGAAATTAAAAAAAAAAATAAAAAAGTTACGTTTCTCCGTACTACCCCTGTTTAAGTATACTTCCCCTATATATAGAACTTTCAAACTTTATACGTCACATAATATGTTTAATTACCGAATACTGTAATATACTCCCGTTGAGTAACTTTCCAAAGTTCCATACATTGTTTGCTCTGCTCATGACGTTTATTAGTTAACATTAAGATTTGAGGCCAGTCGTGGCGCATATGGCACATACTTGTGGGTTCGATTACCACTCGATGAAATGAAATATTTAATATTTTAATTTCCTTGCTGCGGCAACGAGGCAAAGCGTTGTGTTAAGTTCCGCAATTCAACGCATATCGAAAATATGGTAGAAAGAGAGAAATATAATGTTGTAACATTAAGTTTCCTCTGCCAACTGCAAGGCCTGCTATAGCAGGATACAGTGTAAATCTAAAAATAATAAAAAAAATAGTATAAAGTACATTTCTATACTATGATTGATGATAATTATAAGTTGGTGGTGTATCGTTAATCATGTTCTAGGAACATTAGCATTACTTACAGTACAGTCAGCCTTCGAACTTGCATTACAAAACCACGTACCTGAAACAAAATGATTTATTGGTTAGTGTACTGAGGTATACTTTTATATAAAATGATATAAAAACCAAACTTTCACTCGCCACTTCGGTTTTGACCAAACGGAAATATATAAGACTAGAGGACCCGGACGCGGCTACGCCTGCTTGAACTATAAGAATATTTTCGCGTCGGTCATACTGTGCCGCTCGTAGGCTAGGTCGTTTCGAATCAGTGACATCTCCTTAATTATTTATTAGAATGTTATACAGTAAACTATAATTTCAAAATGTCGCGGTAACGGTTGCGCAGCGACGCGATGGTTGTTATTAACATGGCAGAATAAATTGCATGTCAAATTAGAAAGTACTTTAAAATATATTAGTTTATATGTGTAATGTAATGTTATATAGCCTATAGCACTTTTGAAGAATGCAGCTTTCATACGAAACAAAAACAAAGTAAATCGGACCAGTAGATCCTGAGATCTTAGCGTTCAAACAAACAAACAAACAAACAAACAAACAAACAAACTCTTCCGCTTTATTATATTAGTATAGATTTATATAGATTTATGTATGACAAGTACATACAGAGTGGATTAGACCAATTGTATGGTGGATTAGATCGAAATGATTAACATGATATAATATAGCCTACGTCAATAAAAGGACAATATAATAAAATGTATAAAATGTTTATTTTATTAGCTTCACGCTGTACCCCGCATATCCCGCATTATTACATTACATTTCCCACTTTCTATCCGATTTTTGAAAGATTACGTGTTGAATGGTGGAACTCAGCGCTGCTTTTTTCTTCGTTACTGAAGCAAGGAAATAGAAATTTAGAGTATTTATTTTTTTGAGTAGGAATCAAACCCACAACGAGTATCGTATACATTCACACGCTGGTACCCTTGATGGCGCAAGGGTGGACAAAAACGATTAAACATCCAAAAAGCGAACAATCTAAGCGGACTCGCTTGCAATTCAATTATAGCACAAATTAGCCAGGTACAGTGTATAAGTAACGACTCTAACTAGATTTGTTCCAATTTAAACTTTCTCATGTTGGGAGCTGAGTTTTTTCTATTTTCTCCCTTAGTTTCTCAGTGGCTGTAAATATGACGGTTCTTGGTTCGATTCAAGCAACCTATCCACGTGATTAAACTTATTGTTATAAAAATTATTCATATAGCCAAATTATACAAAATATTTAAATAAATAAACATAAACATCTAAATCCTACAACGATATAATTAAGAGATCATTTTGAACCGTTTCTGTGACGTATAACCCGCAACCTTTGCTTCCACCACTCTTCATATAATAATTGTTTTAAGCAAAAATTTTATAACGTCTCGTAACTAAGTAAATTTCCTTCACAAAGTTTCATACTTTAAAATAAACATAAATACCATACGAATACATAAGTATTCTATTAAACGAGGAGTCACTAGCGTGAAAGTCACCCGACCTCCTCGACCCGAGTGAATCCATCAATTAGACGTGACGGAGATGCTAAATAGCGTCGTTTTATATCAAGAGTAAATAATTGTGGCCAGTCATGGTGCAGGGGTACAAAGGTGTGGGTGTAAAAGCTACATGTTGCTGGTTCTATTTCTATTCTAGGAAATTAAATATTTGAATTTTTCATTTCTTCGGTGTGGTGTTAAGGCAAAGCGATAGTAGACTTTGGCGTAATATGGGGAACGGAGTTTCTAAACAATAGGTTCCCTATATAGGATAAAGATAAAAAAAGGAAATAAGTGTAATTTTTTGTGGGGACTTTTAGATAGAAAATGTTTAGTTTACCTGTTATCGAAAGTCAAACAACAATCAACTCACCGTCAAACTTGCCACATAGGTACCTACTTTTAAAATTTCCCCAACGTAACAATCGAACCCACAACCATCAACTATTCCAACACGTCACCGAGCTCCACATTAGAATACCACCACATCAGTTCTTATTAATATAATATGCATGATCCCTCCGGACCGGTCATTTGCCTGAACCCTTTGAATAAAATGCCATTTAGAGTCGCCGTCACCCCTAATTGATGAATAGGGTACCTATTGTGTTCCGTTCTTCACTAGGAGTGGTTAGTGGGTTTGTTTTGGTATTTCCTTATATGGTGTTATTTAATTTAGGTATTGATCTACTTAGGAGCGATATCCTCATTCTTGGTACTTTTAGTTAAAATGTTTTTGGATTTTGACTTGAAGAATGAAAAAAAAAAATTATATTTTATTTTATTTTCCTATTTTTTTTTTTATTTTTTTCTTCCTTTAATTTATACAATATTATACGTTAGTTTTCCTCACTCTGGTAACGAGGCAAAGCGCAACATTAAGTTCCGCCACTCAACAGGCATTGCCTTGTAAATACACGGGAAAGCGAAGAACGGAGGTGTCTTAATGTGAACAGAATATATTAACACTAGGTTTCCAGGTGCCCTAGACCCACCCCATTACGTACCCCCAGAATACAGAGTGAAGCTACAAAAAGAAGAAACTAGTGGTCATTTATAAAGAGGTTTGTGACAAAACATGAATCGAAAGATGTCTGCAGAGACCTGTAGCTTTGAGCGCCCAGTCTCCTCGGTCCACCTATTTAGGGATAAAGCGAAAACGTGAAAAGACCTAATACTTGCAATTGATTTACTTTTTCGCGTTGTATCCCACATATTGCAGGGTAGGCAGAGAGAATCTAGTATCAAGACATTCCGTGGCGTAGCGGACATAAAGGCCGTTATATTAATATCGCTTATTTGTCTTTTTTTGAACTTGCTATCATCATTTTTAGTCAGGCATGCAAGCTGCACCAGGCACGTTATATAATAGAGCTACTAGCTACTTACTCGTACATTCAAATTTCTAAACCTCTAAGCATTGTACCGATCAATCGATCACCTCCACACTGTGCGAGGTAAGTGGAAACCGATGTCACCTAGTTAGGTGTTCAGTGCAGGTATGCTTTCAATAGGTTGTGTGACGGTAGCTGCTTAACCTAATCTGTCTTGGATAGATTTATAGATTTTAGCTTTTTTTAAGAATTATTAATTTTCTGTATTATTTTATTTTCTATTAAGTTTCCATTTCGATTGAGGACATTATTTTTAATTACAATTTTTATTTTGCCGCTATAACAAGGGAAAAACGGCGTTGAATTCCGCCACTTACGCAATGTCTCTCTTTTTTTTTTTATGGAAAAAGGACAAGGCAAACGAGCGTCCGGGTCACTTGATGATGATCACCGCCGCCCACGACCCCGTGCAGCACCAGAGGAGCTACAGGTGCGTTGCCGGCCTTTGAGGTGGAGATAGACGCGCTTTTTGAAGGTACCCATATCGTACCGACCTGGAAACACAGCCGTGGGTAGGCTATTCCACAGTTCGGTGGCGCGTGGAAGGAAATCGCCCAAAAAGCGAAGAAAGGAGTATCACAACATTTTATATGACTACTCTGCTTAGATTAGCTGCTGTGAGAGTCGATTTCCACGCAGAAAAATAATTATATATATTTCCACACTTTGGCAAATTAAAAAGCGGCGTTAAGTTTCGCCAATTTACATTTAGTATCTCGAAAACAAGGCAGTGCGTGGGGAATGGAGTAAGGGAAGTAGAGGCATGTGTATCATATTGTAATGCAAACAAAATTTAAAATAGGCACAAGAAAATGTTTCATGATTATAACTTTGTATCATCGCATTACATCGTTTTATCGCCTCTTAAAAACTCTTTATAGCCTTTTATAGTTTAGTTCCGATTGTTTGCGGCCCTTATACAGATAACAAGAAATTTGTTATGAAATTGTAACGAAATTACTTCAGAACTTTACTTAATGGCGTATAGCTTTTTTGGTGAAGATATATATTAGAAGGTTTTGGGGCTAAATTGATACATGGTTGTATAAAACATTTTTATATGTTTTTTTAGCTTCATAGCAGGATAGATAGGGGCAACACAGGGGGACACTTATGTTCCTCATTTTCCGAAGAATTCTAGTGGTATAGTATGTTGTGTGGCAGAAGTCAACGCCGTGCTTTTGCGTCATCCCCAGAGCAACGAAATGAAAATATATTTTATTCCCTTGTGTGGAAATCAAACCACTAAACCAGTGTCTGTGATCGCAATTGGGACAAGTTTGATTCCCACTCCGTAAAAAGACTAATTTTAAATTGTTTTATTTTCTCGCTGCAGTAAGACAAAGTATGGCGTTAAGTTCCACCACTGAGTACGGATTGCCTCAAGAATCAGTTTAGTCTATCTCTCCTGCTAAGTGAGTAAAAAGGTAAAGCTTGAAAAAAAACCGGTCAGGTGCAAGGCAATCCTGCCCACTTAGGATTATGTACCAATTTCATGAATATAGGTAAACGAGAATGTAATTTATAAAAGTTGACAGACGAAACGACATACAGACAGACGGATAACAAAATGATCTTATAAGGATTCCGTATTTTATCTTTTGAGGTACCCTAAAAAAGGTGAAATACAAGGTAAAATTTCCATTCAAAATACACAGTTACACTTGTATACCTAACGTTGCCCCAAACACGCCAGCATTTCCTGAAGGCTCGAACGGTTTCCGGTTCCGGTTGTAAAAAGCCAAGGAAAGTCATCGTACTATTGGTGATAAAAGTGTGCTAAATTTTTATTTATATAAATAGGATATTGTTTGTTTAAATATATCTTTGACTGTCATACATACAATGAATGGCCTAAACTACGGAAATGTTCTCTTGTTGCAATATTTATGATCTTAAACACAAATCTATAAATATAATATAATTGTAGCTGATGTCTGTCTGTACTCGTATATGGAAGATTTATGACAAAATATATTATCGGAAGTGTGTATCAGTGTATATCAACCCAAAAAATTTTTGTCTGCTTGTCTGTGCCGTTGTGCACGTAAATTTTAGAAACGACTTAATCGATTCAGTATCTGGTTTAATTCAAGCGATTCATAAATAAAAAGTTATATCACTTTCGAGCGGACGAAGCCGCGAGGGGGTCGCTAATATGAAATAATTCATTGCCAAAACCATATTTATCGCATCCATATTGTCGCAAATCACACCGCATAACGCGTCCCCGCTGTGACAAATGACGTCATAAGTTGTGACGTAATATCTGTTATACAAGTACCTCGCTAATCTCTAGTTATGGACGGAAAAAACAAATGTTTTTAGATACATATATAACTACTTTTATTTTTGTGTGCAATGTTTATTTTGAACCATTGTAAATTTGTGGCTATACACAGTAATTGTGGGTTCGATTCGTCCTTTGGCGAAGGTTCATATAGAAATTAAACCTGTTTCTCTACTCTACTAAGACGGTGAGCGGCGTTAAATTCAAGTTCAATTTAAATTCAATTCATTCAATTCAATTCAATTCAATTCAATTCAACTTTCTATTTCACAAAAAAATATATGTTTTTTCAGCTTCACTCTGTATCCTCTATTTCCTACATTCCGCTAAATTTATTGATAAACAATGATTCGCCCGAACGGGAATCGAACATGCAACCGTCGCGTTACACAAGGGATACGCTATGACATAATATCAAATAATATTTTAAATTATTAATTACCCCATAAATCAAAGAAATAATACTAAAATAAAATTATTTCTTAGGTTTTTGAACTAAGCTTAAAGTAGTTAAGAAAAGTTGTCAACAAAACACTTTCAAATGACTTCAATTATACACGAAAACTAACGAAATTTTATGTTACAACGGCAATTAAAATTATCTCACTACCATATGACAGTTTAGAACTTTAATATATAATTTATTTTCTGTAGTTTTAATTAAAGAAAGTGGAAGCCATCAACCATCACGCCACATCGGGACAGTATCTTCAAATCCAGGTAGTGAATTATTTTCATTTGCCCATTTGTATTTGGACTAAACGCAGCGTTGACTTTCATAATATCCAGAATTTGGGCAGAGTTATTTGACAACAGGCGTTGAGTTCCGCCAATCAACACGTAATGCGTTAAGAGTTCAGCGGAAAGTTGGGGACGGATATGTTCTTACACTAGGTTCCCTCTGCCTATCTTGCCATATAACAGCGTGAGATAGGAAAAAATTATGATCTGTAGTCAGTATTCCCTATAGATATATATAAAAATATAGATAACTTTCGTTATTTATCTTTTGTTATTATATCATATTGTTACCTATAAAATAAACATCGTACGTGAGTATTACACCGTTTTGTTTACCCTTTTTATGGTTCATTGTGTACTTATTTTGATCTCTGTACGTGTAAAATTACTAAATATTTTTTTCTTATATATGTACCTTATATTTCTTTATCTTCTTCATATTGAAGGTTTGGCAACGATAATTAAAAATTGTCCAGTTATCGAAACGTTGAATGTCGAAACTAAACACCGCAGTATTTTTACTAGAGCTTGATAATAGAACTAGGTATAATATAATCATTATCTCAAATAACAATTGAACTCACAGCCATTGCATTGTCTTGCCTATAGTCTAATGCCGCTGCGCCATTACAAAATCTACATGTACTTTAATTATGAATTTTAAATACTTAAAGTTTCTAAACGATCATTAAATAAAGAGAAACTCGTCACTACTGACTTCGTAGGTCTGGTACGTACAAATATGGTAATCAGGTAATCTAATTTGCATCGAACTTGGCAGTGTGCGGCGTTGCCACGAATTTGCCAAATTGAGCCCCCGTTACCGATGTACAAGTGCGTTTTATTGCCTTTACTTCTGTTTTATGCTTAATGTCGATTGATGTCTAGAGATAGTGCTTCAGAATGTCTGAAATTTGAGAATATAGTGTTGAGTCACTAAATTTTGTGGGCTTAACTTGAACATTGAAAAATAACACAAACAAAAGTCCAATCCTGACATAGGAACTCAAGCGTGCGTGAACTAGACAGACTATGGGTTGGATTCCTCGATTTTAACGTCTTTGCTGCGAAGACGAGGTAAAGCGCGGGGTTGAAATCAACCACTCAACACGCAATGTCTCCAGAAACCGGCGGAAAGTGGGAAACGGAAATGTTTTAATTTGAGTGGAGTGTCTTACCACCAGTTTCCCAAGTTCTCGCTACTTACTCTATGTGTGGGATATTGTAAGAAGCTATATACTTAAATCCACCATCTAGTCAGGCACTGCGCACTGCGTTACAAAGTATTTTAATATATTGCTATAACAAGATTGATTCGTATAACTCTGTAAATCCACAAAGTAATCATGCTTACTTTCATCTTCGGAAAGTTAATAAATAATATAATAATAATATTAGCGCCTAATGATCCCTAATCAAAATAAAAAAAAACTTTGAAGTTTTCTCGACGAAATGTTCAAAGGATAAACGAACGATCGCTGGCTGAGTGTAATTGGTATTTAAAGAAATTCATAATTAAGTAAAAAGTGTTTTTGCATTAATAAAGATGTCGTGAGACTTCCACAAACATAACTTATATAATTTTCTTTTAATCGCTCTGCTAAGAAGACAAATCACGGCGTTCAGTTCTGCCACTTAAGGCGTTTTGTCTCAAGAATTAGGTAAGATAGGGAACGCATTGTTTTAACATTAGGGTCCGTCTGCTTATCATGCCATAGGCAGTATTCTGCCAAATGGTTCTGCTAGTAGAAAAATCAAAACCGATTTTCTTGATAAGCCTTATTTTATTATTGCATCTCCCCTACTATAATACTCATGAAGTAACACTTAATATTATTTATCCCAGGGTGACAGATACACCGCTCTACAGTCATAATGAACCTATTTAGATTGTAGGCATGTTAGTTTAATAAATAATTTTAATTCAAGGCAGAGTGCGGCATTGAGTTTTACCATTCAATACGCATTGCCTCAAGAACTTGGCGTAAAATGGAGAATAGAAAATCTAGACCTAATAGGGAACGGAGTGTCCGGGCACTAGATCGTCAGGTTCCATCTGCCTTAATTTATTTCTTACATTTCGTAATATATACAAACCAGAACTTAAAATAAACTATATTCACATATTTTCAAACTAAATAAGTCAATACAAAGACTTTGTAAACAAACAAACACCAGTTCCATATTAGCATAAATCATAATAACGACACACATCCGCTATAATAACTCATGATTTTTAACCCCTTCATAGCTAGCACGAGGAGGATACGAGTGAAGATATTTTGGCTTTTCATAGAATAAATTGTACTAGAGCTTACTCAAATATGGTCTAGTCATTTATCTTTAGTTAATAATGTAGAGACGAATGTTTGTTTGGTTGAACCAGATAATCTCAGAAATTACTGGTAACATTTTTGTTTGTAAGATATAATAATACTATGAAATTGTTTCATCATATTGAAACATCGAGCCAATATTACTGGATGAAACTACGAGTAAAAGTTAATAATAATTATATTTTTACGTGGTAGGTAAAATAAAAATATGAAAACTATTTGATAAGGCGGTCATGTTAAACGCGACACTGGTATGGGTTCGATCTCCACTAGGGGGAATGAATTTACTAATTACTAAACGTTTCACCACTATAGAGCTTATCTACTTACTATCGCTCGAAAATTCGCGATACGTTTAATAAAAACGAGAAAAAGCGTGAAACTCCAAGTTTTCTAATTTCACAACCTAGCATTGCCTCATCTATGTTCCGTTTCGACCTCACAGTTTAATTTATGCGGCCGTTGTCTGCCCCGTAATGTTCTCGTAAATCCCTACTTGGCTAGTGCGTACAAATTGAAAGCGTGCTGCTTTTTAATTTGTGACGTTCCCCTCATTTTATTTATGGTGTTGACACGTGACCATTGTTTGATATTGCGGGTTCCCTGGCTGGTGGCGTGGACTGTGGTACTCTATTAGGTGAAGAGAAATCGTTAAGTGATTTCTTGTTTTGATGTTTAGTCAGATGGAAAGATAGATAATGTTTGTTATCAGAAGTGTCATTTTTTTTTACATGCTGCATCCGGCATATAATAGTACAAAGAGAGGAAATGTAGTGTTAACGCACTCTGTTCCCCATTTTTCGTCTCTGTTCCTAATTTTGAGACATTGCGTGTTTATTGATGGAACTTAACGCCGCACTAGACATTATTACCAAAGAGAGTAAATGAAAATATTGAATGAATTCAAACATACAAACAATTCATCAAACCCACAATCGCGTTTACATGTTTGTGTCTCAACAGCGCAGCTAAATAAGTGAAAACGAAAAAAAACATACAAACGCCTGTCTTCCCTAAAAAGGAACAAAACCCGCTATATACACCTCTGTAACACGATCCAGTATCAAACGATAGCTAATTGAATCGTGGGTGTCAATCCACGTGACGTCACGCTGCCCGGGCCCCCTTGCGTAGTACATTGCTACCGTATTGGATGCAAATCGCACTAGACTCGGGTAATTTAAGCGTCAATTTGTGCCTTCTCTTTGTACTAATAACGTATGCTTGGGAGAGTTAGTACTGAGTGTTTTTTTTATTGGTTGCAGGTTCGATTCCCTCTCTGAGTGAAATTTTCATGTCTTTGCTCTTTTGGCAAGGGCAAGACATATTGTGGCTGTGAGTTTAGAGTTCAACCACCCAATCCACAATATCATAAAAATTGGATGGAAAGTGGGGAACAGAATGTCTTAATACTAATCTCTCTACCTCTAAAAAATATATTTAGAAGCTCAATACCAGATAAATTTTTGTTAACACATTTTATTTATATACAGAATCGAAAATCCATTATTTTCTAATAACTAAAGATAAAGATACCACCAGGCCATAGCTTATAACTCGTTGACAGTTTATTGTAAATTGCATCAATATCGGAAAAGCATTAAATTCACCAACCGTACTCGAAGTACTATAAAAGTGGACAGAGGGGGAGTTGCGGGATGAGTGAGTCTAATGAAATTTTTATATGTCGCTCTGTGGTCTGTATCTAGAATATAAGTTTACCCATTTACAATTATATAAAAAAACGTATTAAAAAAATCTTTAAGATACATTTACATTATAATTATTTTAATAAAAAAATAATCATTTGATTTCAATTTGAAAATTTAGATAATAAATATTCAAATAAGCGTGTACCTAACGTCGATTAAGTTAAAACTTCATACTAGTCATCACACACACACAATTTAAGCAATTCAATCAAATGGTAAAAGTTGAAAAATACAATATTTTTTAGAACATATGAGAATTTGAACAAAGTTAAAGCCAAAGTCAACCGCTTAAAAGGCGTGGGCCCGAGACGATTAATTTTTTTAGATCATTGTAGTCATAATACAAAAAAAAACTAAACAGAAAAAAACATTTTTTTCATTTTTTACAACCCAAAAAACGTAGACGAAATAAAACAAAAATTTAAATTCTAACAATTTTTTCCCTGTAAATTACATAAAATGTATTCGCTTAGCAGACGCGAGCTCACCGCGGACCGGACCCTCGCTAATTGTGCAAGTATGCTAATATTATCAAAACGGTGCATACATTAATTTGTATCGTTTTAATCTTTGTGGGGATGGTTGAATAGTTAGCGTCTTATTGTTGAGGATCGTTCAATGACCTGTTGGAAATTATGTTGAGGATTTGAACTCTTGAAATTTACTATCATGATAAAATATATTTTAATATTCTTAGAAGGATAAAATTTTGTACAGCATCTGATTATGAACGCGACAATCGTGAGTTTTATACCCTCGATAATAATTTAATTTCTCGCTCTGCTAATAAGACAAAGTGCGACGTTGAGTTCCGCCGCAATGTCTTGATAAGTGGGAAACAGACTGTCTTAACACTAGGACACCCCTACCTACCCTTCTCTAAAAGGGATTTAGCTTTAAGGAAAATGATTAATTAATGTATTTAGAAATTAGTATATACGAAAGGATGTAGAGTTAATATCAGGTAATGCATAACAAAGTTGGCGGGAGTTTAAAATTTTAATAAACAATATCTCTTTTTTCTTAATTTTGAAGTGTTTTTATTAGTAGTGGTTATCAGTCTAACCTGAGGTTATAGATAGTGCGCTAAGATACAAAAAGTTATTACCAATATCGATATTGGATGACAAAATTTTCGTATCCAAATAGGAACTACAATTATTGATTGATTGGAACTTTTGAAATTATGCAAACTACCGCTTAAAAAACTACCCTAACAGTAATTATTTGTAAAAGTATAGTTACAAGAAACAACTAGTCCTATTTTACACTCAATACAGGATAAAAAAAATAATATTTATCCTTCTCTAAAATCTCCAGCTTACCCAGAACCCACCATCAGATTAAAAGGCAAAGCAAACCGATTTCTCACTTATAGTACTATCAAAGTAGATAGACGAATTAAATCCCATCATATAAACAAAGGCTTTACGGAATTCCATTAGTGCCCCCTTGTCGCCGGTTCGAATTAGCAAAAATCGCAAACACAAACAAAACTGGACCCTACGTGACGGGGGGTGCAGATATACCACTTAAGTGAAAAAGATTGCCAAATGTTTGTGACCAACTTTAAAACTATATATAGTTTAGCTAGTATTCTGAAGCAGCTTTCGCGTTTTGTCCCGTATGTAGTAGGGTAGACAGAGGGATCGAAGTTTTAAGACACTCCTTTTCCTATTTTTCGCCAGATTCTTGAGGCTTTATGAATTGAAGACGCATCCAAATGCTTGTGACCAACTTTGACACTATTGATGTTTGACTAGTCTTTTAAGCAGCTTCACGCTTTTTCTGTATATTATACCCTACTAGAAGAAAATCAGTGTTAATGTTCTGTTTTAATACTGGAAAATTATTTTTTGAGTTGTGAAACTCAGTTCCCCTTTGTCTATTAGAGCACGGATATTAAAATAATGTAATAGATTCATTTCCTCAAGTGGGGATCCAAACCACAGTCATCCCTTTTACATATAGACGCTACCCTACATCTACTCCACGTCAGCCATTTTTGAATTAGAAATTACAACGTAATATATGCTATTCTAGGTACATTTTAAAGATTCTTTTAAAAATGTATCCTAAAAGCTCAATCACAAAGCTTGGCGTATTGGTTTGAGCATACTTCCATTCCCATAACCATCAATAATGGTATGGAGATGCAATAGTCGTGTTCGATGCGTGGTACTCAAAAATCTCGTTTTCACCAACAGGCTTAGTCAAAATTTTGTGATTTTCAACTGAAAACAGGATAAAACTTTTGGAATATATCTTTTATTAGTGCTGTATTCCGCACACAGCAGGGTTTCATAATGAGACTTGGCAGTTATACATAGCTTAGGTGACAATACAATAATGTAGTGCCCTACGACATGGTGTGATGATGGGGCCAGGACCTGAATAATGGAACTCTACAGAGGTTTTAGGAAACCAAACGAATTTAGGCTCATAATTTACATATGGTTCGAGAACTTTACTTTTTTACTTTACACAATTTTACTTCATAATAGGAGACGATGCCAAGATAGCATTCAAAGGATATTCAACAGCTTGATGTCATCTTAAGATTTTCAAAAGTATTTTTTGCATATACAAATTTAAAGCAGGTAAGGCAAAGAAATAAAAGACTATTCCCTACTTGCCATCCAGTTTTCGAGATATTGTGTGACCAATAGCGGAACTCTACGTCGCTTTTTTTTACCAGAACGAGAATGAATATAATTTACGATACTTCACTCCCCTAGTGGAAATCGACCGCACAACCATCACGTCATAGTCAGAAGTCCTTAAATTTTCAAAAGTTATATTATAATTATATTAAAATTTCTATGTTTTCAGTATCCACCTTAATTACTGAAAAAGTTATCTTAAAAGCTTTCACTTTTCGTCAGAAATCATAAAACAAATCCAAGCAATTTACTACAAAGTTAATTACGCGGCATTCCGAGTTTTACTTTTATAGGTCGTAAAATATAAATGCGTATTTATTTATAGCATTACGTCGTTAGATTACTTAAGGTTCAAAATTATATAACACTAATTTTTGACCTCGGCCTCGCTCATATGATCAAATGAGATAAATTATTAAGATTGTACTGTGTATGTCATATTCTAAGGGCCCTAAGTAAATTTTACCATATTAATTATACTGTATATAGTGGTTTGGGACCAGGTGAGGGACAGTGGCGCAAGCGTGCGTCGGTGAAGACGAAAGGTTGAGGATTCGATTCTAATTAGAGGAAATGAAGTATTTAATATTTTCATTTCTCCGATCTGCTAACGATGCAAACGAGTCCGGCATCTTAACACGCAACTCGTAGAGCCCGGCGGGAAATGGTACGCTTTGCCGCGATACCGAAGTAACAATTACAATAATGTTTAATAAATTCAAGTACAATAATAGTTAGCGTAATAGAGACTATGTATGCGAAAACATAGTCAAATATACACGAAGATGAAATTAACAGATTATTTAGAAGGCCATTATCAAAGTAATATTACCTAAGAGCTGAATTAAATAATATTGTTATTAGTTACTTGAGCTTATTTATACTGAACGCTGGAACAATGGTAGTCTTTGTAGGATTGTCTATCCCCTAGGTGTAGTAATACTGCTTAGATATTCGAGATTTTACTGAAAATTAAAAGTCTTTATACTTAGAGGATGAAAAGTTTAATTAAAAACTAGCCAAGTGCGAATAGGACTCGCACATGAAAGGTTCTGTACAATTATCTATAAAACCAAGCAAAAAAATCCACATTTGTTATATTGAAGCCACCTTAAAATTTATTTGTTTTATTTTATTCTGTTTTTAGCATTCGTTATTAAAGTGGCAACAGAAATACAACAATACAAACTTAAAAATTTCAAGTTTCTTACGGCCGGAAGGACAGCAGTTTTAGTAATAGGGTCCCGTTTTACTCTTTTGGTACGGAACCCTTAAAACATATTATTTTAACCGGATTAACCGGTGAATGTGGGGCAGTGTTTGACTGTAAGCACGATGGTTGAGGGTTTGATTTTCATTTGAGGCCACAACTCTCATGCTTCTGCGCCACCAATAGCCACGACATAATGCTAACAAAAATACAAACTTAGAACCGGTTCCCGTCGTAAGGGATTACCATTATTTCCACATGCTTCTGGATAGCATCCAGACGGGGTCGTATAATACAGTAGGTAGGTAGGTGTGGGTATCGGACACGCTATCGTGATTGCATTGAAAACGCGCGGTTTACGACGCCATACATTTTGAACTTTCGCGATTTTAACGGGTATCTGTGAAAGGTATATCATATTTAGATATATGGGTTGTGCTTGTGATTTTAATTTTTATACTTTATTTTAATACTAGCTTTTGCCGGAAACTTTAAGATAAAATAGAGTTTTTACATGTCGGTGGGAATACACTTCCAAATCTATCTTAATGCCATTCTTTCCTTACTTGTGTCAGTATTCAATAACAGAAAAGTGGAAATTGAACTTACAAAGAAATATAAGTTAGAGGTCACGGCACACGGCAGCGGCACAACCAACTGTAAATGCGATCAGTAGTGGGTTCGATTACAATTCGAGGAAATTAAACATTTAAATTTTTCATTTCGTCGCTCTGGTAACGAAGCAAAGCGCGGTGTTAAGTTCCGCCACTCAATACGCTATGCCAGAAGTCTCCAGAAGTCGGCGGATGGATGTGTCCGAATGGGAGCGGAGTGTCTTAATATTATGCTCCTAGGTTCCCTCTGTCTACCCTGCTATCTGCGGAATACGGTAGCATGAAGATAAAAAAAAATATAAATATTACTATAACCAGAAATCGAACCCACAATAAAAGCATTTAATCAAATTCATTCCACCAGCACTACAATACCTCAATATGTACTTGCTTTACGATTAACCGCAATGCAGTTGTGGATTGGCAGATAAGTGATGACTTGATGGTTGGAATACTTATCAGTGTCACGAGGTGGTTACAGGTTCATATCTATACATATCTATTTCTATTATAAAAATCTATTTCTATTATAAAAAAAAAATATTTTGTTTATAAGTACATAAAATGGGTTCAATGCCCCGAAAATTGGGGTTGGGAAGAACGGAATATCTTAACTATAGGTTCCTTCAGCCTACCCTACTATATGCGGGATGTATGCTCAAGATTAAGTTAAAGAACTGTGACGCGATTAATTATTTACTATCTTTGATATTTTAGAATTTAAATTAATTAAAACACCATGTCGTCTTATCACTGATTATAATTATTTATTACACAGGGTGAGATCTTTGAGAGAGGTTTAAGTATAAAGGGTGCTTTGTTTGAATAATTAATTAATGACATTTGCATACAGAAAAAGATTTTTTTGGACGTAATCATAACGAATTCCCCACAGAGTATTTAAGTTCAAGTACAGTTATATTATATTCAGTGTAATAGTTAATTTAAAACAACTGAGGTCTTCGAAAGTGCAAAGAAGGGACCGGGAACGGGGAAGTCTTAATGGAAACGGAGAGCCTTAACACTATGTCCCCAGGTTCCCTTTATCTGCGAAATACAGTGTGAAACTAAAAAATAAATAATAATAATAAATATCAGTGCGCCACGACCTCAATTTACTTATTAATTTGTTATTTCTAATGCAGAATAAATTTTATTTTTCCATTCACAGACGTTTACACAGAGTTGAATGGTGAATACGCCGCTATCGGAATGAGCCTAATAAATATGATTTGATGGGTTGTATTGATTGCTTTCAGTTTGATGATTTCAAACGGCTCTCTATGTGAGGAGTTTATATTCATATTTGTACTATTATATTCATTTTAATTATTATCAATATATAGAAGCTATTATTTTTTTTACCTATTAATATCTATCAATTCTCTGGCTACTCATATATGTATGTATGTACATATGTATGAAAGTATGTATGTAAAACCTAAAAACAGATTCGTATTTAATTAGAAATTTCAAGTTATCCTTAGTGCTGCCCTACACTCCCAAATCACCATATGAGTATAAAATTTCATTTTCAATATGTCCCTCAAAAAGGAAAGAGTTCTTTATAGTTTATTTGGCGTTAAAGACACGCATGACCTAACGTCATTGTATTGTTCTAGGAGTAGATAAAAAGTAGTAATAGTAGTAGTGGAATATACTACATTCATAGTAGTAGTATAGAAAACAAATCCATTTGAAACTATAAAACCGTATTAAAAACGTCGATCGATTAGACCTCGTTGGGTGCAGGTTTTTTGCTCCGCAATCCGCAAAGCTGGAAGCTTCACTTTATTTAAAACTTTTAAATTCGGATGCACTATGTGCCTCTACTGTTGTGGCTTCTATCGCCTTTATTCTTTGTGTGCGCGTAGGTCGTAGGTTCAAATTATAAGATCCTTATGTGTTGTTTTCCTATATAAGTACAGGGAAAGCAGAGGAGATCAGAAGGCTTAGTGTTAAGACACTCCGTTCTTATTGACGCACTTCCTTTCCCCACTTTCATAAAATAATTCTTTGAGATAGTACTCGTACCTAGAACCATCGCGTTTACTACCTGTTGTACGGCTGCTCTACGACGGCCTTAGTTATCTGTAGAATGCTAAGTATTTTTTTGTATCAGCTGAACACTTCCCGCATTAAACAGTATAGGTACTGCAGTATATACATAACTTAGTGTTTTTATTTGATTAGGCAGATAATCGATAATTATTCAATACCCTGAGTGGGAATCAAACTAAAAATCGTCGCCGTCGCATCTATGCCGTTTGAGACTGAGAGCAGTATAATATCACTTTCAATCGAAATATAATTACATTGCCATATAAGTATTCCATTTATTTATTATTTTAGTAAAATGGCTGTATTTTATTGTATATGTTATAGAGTTATTGAATAATAATTGTGAAATAAGCATTAAAAGCGGCTTAGCGGGATTAACGTGAATTACCTCATGTTATTCATATTGAAAATACTTTATGTATACATTTCACGAACAAGTAGTTAAATGTTTCAGAGAAGTACAGGTTCAATCTCAATTTGAGTTATTTGTAATACCTTTTGTTAAAAAAAATTATTCATTTCCCTGCGTGGGAATCGAACTCACAATTGCTGTCTCACCACTGTCATACTTTGTCACAATTTTAATAAAAAATACACTACATGCTATAGCTGAGAGATATCAAATACTTTACCCATAAATAAAAAGTTAAGGTTAGTAAGCAACACTGTGAAATATTATGTTATAATTTAAATATTTCAAAAATGTTTTCTACAAGTTTTCTTTAAACTTGTAATAAAGTCAAAAGTTTGTTTTAACCCGTCCCAAGTGAGTTGTGGCGCTAGTTTACAAAATAATACATTCCATACTTTAAGCTTTAGAATAGTTTTAATAATAAATAATCCCATTAAGATTTTTAATAGAGCAGGGGCAAAGGCTTGTCACTGTACTCGGTGGTTTGTTGGTTCGATTCCCACTCACGCGATTAAAATATTTAATATTTTAATTTATTCGCTCTGAAAACAAGGCAAAGCGCGGCGGTGAGTTCTGCCATTCAACACCTCTGCCTCAAAAAATCGGCGGAAAGTGATGAATGAAAATGTTTTAATTGGGAACAGAGCGTCTAACTTTAGGTTCCTATGTCTTCTCTGTTTACCCGGTTACGATCAACCAACAAGCGTCGTCATTTACTAAAAGGCGTAATAAAATATTTAAACAACACTTTTTATGACATGTTATAACAAGTAGTAAATAAACACACAACAATACAACATGAAATTGCACTCGAAACACGTTAATTTTTCGTCGATTCCCGCCCAAACACGTCAATAATTCACGTCCGCTATATCAATATTGCTTCACGCTAACGAGTTACACCCTTTCACGTTGCATCACAAAAAGAACTCAATCACTCTGTTTTTAAAGTGCAATTTACGTTTGTACTGAAACTAATTATTATATTTAAATATTTGCCAATTATGGTGAGTAGGAGTCTGTTTGATGACCGTCGCGATTGAGGAAGGCACAGTGTTTATGGGAGATGTTGCGTCTGGACTTTTCGTGCTTTTGAACTTTAACTTATAGAATGGAAGTCTATATATTTTTATATCGTCATAATATATATATTTTTTGATTTCCATATATTTCACGCATATAAAGGTGACCAATTGTAGTACGCAACAATTGGGGGCTCAAATCAGGCTTTTTGTTTTATTGTTTTTCCCATACGTGTTGAGGGGTGGTTAATAAAAGGACGAGAAAATAATTAATTTCCTTGACCGGGAATAAATTCTACAAGAATCACGCTTATATTCAGACCCTGTGCCACTGAGCCACGACCGTCCCCTTTTCTCGTATCAAAAAAAAATTGTTCTAAAAAATTCTTAACATTCCATACTAAAGCTACTCTACACCAGCCGGTAGTTAACCGTCCTCGTATACCAAATTTTATTATCCAGCTATATAAACCAATGATATTCGTAAGTGCCAATCCTATATGTAACTCGTAAAATATATAAATTACAGCCCATTCGAAACTTTATTAAAAGAGAACTTTTGAGCTATAAAAGCTGTATAAAGATATTATTATAAAGAATTATAAGCTAGTAGAGTTTTATTACATTTTTACTGTTAGAAAAGATTATAGTCATAAAACCGTTTCGTCGCTTTGGATGTATATAGTACGGCGTTGAGCTCCATATGTAAATATACGATGTCTCTAAATTTCAGCAGAAAATGGAGAATGGTATGTCTTGACAATAGCTCTCTAATAATCCAGATACTTGGATTCCCTTACTCAGTTAAAACTTGACCTAATACAAGCGTGTTAAAAAAATTACATTATTTTTCAGAATTTGACTCTAATCTAATTTAATCAGTTACCAAATTATTAATCATGAATAAACCGTTAACTACGTCGCAAATATCTGAATATCTGACTAATAACTATTAAAATGAACATTGAAATAACGATGGGAGCTTAAAAGCACTTAGTAAGAACAATAAGAGAAAGCTTTCTTGATTTCGCTTGTTATGTCGTACTTCCCTCATACATAGTATGTTCTTGGAGAAATAAAGGTTTTTGCTGAGTATTTTTTTATTGAGGCCATTCGTGGTGCAGAGGTGCAAGCGTGCGTCTGACAACGCAACAGGTTGTGTGTTCGATTTCCACTCGAGGAAATCCGCCACCCTAATGGAATGCCTCCAGGATTCGGTGAAAAGTAAGAAATGAAATAGACTTAATGGCGACGGAGTGTCTTAACACTAAATACTCTCTATGTGCCTTGCTATATATAGCGAGAAGTTAAAAAATAAATAATAAATTTATATAAGGCCCTGTACGAGTATGGAGGACACTATAATGGCACATACATAATTATGTTGCGATGCTTATATGGTGGAATGATTTTCTGGTCTACTTTGAGTCATAGATCTGTTCAATATACGAATTCTTTAAAATAGGCAAAGAGCGGAGGATAGGTCATAATCTTTTACTTACTTTAACCCATTTAGACCCATAGCCAAACTAGCAGTAAATCAAAGGTTTTTTCGGTAATAATTGATAGATATCGATGTAAGAAAATAAAAAACGTAAAAAAAAATTTAATTTTTTTTTATTTAAGTATAAAAAAAATGCCGTCCTAAAATGGGGCCAATGGGCACATATAGTATCTAAATTTTCGAAACTATTTTTGCGACACGAAATATTTTATAACACTTTTTACATTATCAACGCTTTTTTTTTTGGCACATTGCACTTCTCAGTTGCTAGCAAAATTTTTGGGAGTAGTGGTCTACCCCGTGGTGCTGCAGACTTGGTACTGCAGAAGCTGCTGGTCGCATAAATACGTTGATGTTTTCGTCTCTTATATCGTGACGAGCGATGTAACGAAAAAATCAAGCTAATCTATCCTGTTTATATTAGTTAGCAAGTGCAGGTGCCGCGAATTTGCAACAGCAAGATCCTATGTATGTGTGGATAAAACCCACCACCATTTTTTGCCACGTACAGCATTGCTATATAGGTAAAAAGATTGATCAGCCTGATCAACCCCTCCCATACCACACTGTAAAACCTTTGCACTAATAAAATTTAGTTAACTTGGTAAAAGCAGTAATCAAAATCGGCTCGGTTTTTCTTTTCATATCCTTTACTACTGAGTTTCATCTTTTAACAATTCTTTAATTTTTCAAGACGACCTTGTATATTAGTCGTAGTTGGATCACTTTTACACCAACGGGGTTGCTCAAGATTACGGTTCCTCTACGTCTCTTAGCAAAAGGTTAATAAATGCTTCTAGTAGTAAGCAGGCGGATTAGCAGTGCTTTGTATATCTACATCTTCTTCTTCGTCGATTACCACACCTGGTTTTAGAGGCAGCGCAACTAAATATACCTCTCTGAAGTCTTTTTCTTCAATAATTACAACTGCGATGGCTTCTTGAAGACTCTTATGTTCATTGCGACCGCTAAATATCCTAAGAGTCATTATGAACTTTGGATGGACATGCATATAAAAACATAAAAATTGACCTCTGATGTGCCCATTGGCCCCAATTGGGGACAGCATCGTAAAAGTTGAATTTGTCCTATTACGACTCTTCTTTTCTAATCAAATGTAATTATATTACATAGAATACTAAGTACTTAAGTATGTTTTGTACCAAAACAAATGTATTTAGAAGAAAAATTTAAAAATAAATATACTTACATTTTGCCTTCACAGATTTCGTGAAACAGCTTTACAAAAGGCACGAAATGAACGATTGTAAAAAAATTTTAATTGGATTTTACGGCTACAACATAAGGATATACTACTTATCTTTACAATTCTAGATATAAACTGCATAAAAATAAAAATATAAAAAAAACAAGGGTACTATTGTAGGTGTACCCATTTGGGCACGGCGGGTCTATATGGGTTAATAACGAGTCAGTGCGCAGCGTTGAGCTCCGCCATGTCTTAAAACTACAATAGTAGATAATAATCACTAGAGATGAAATAAAAAAGCTATGTCTTATTTAGTTGGTAAAATCTAAAACGTAATAATGTCTAAAACAATACAAGTGATAAGATATTATCTAAACGGACAGACTTACGTTTTCATAGCTACAATAGTTGTGGTTTGTTCTGTAGTCGACTGACTACGACGCGACGGGTTGAGTTCGACGTTGACATCTTGATGGAGTTAGCTTTACTTAGTTGTTTGGGAGATTTGCACTTATTTTTTTGTTTTAGAGATTTAGTCGTAGCTCGTGACTCTATATTATAAATGGAAACAGTGGAAATCTCGTTTTTTCGTGTTCCGATAGGAATTCAGAGAAATCTTCTCATAGTGCTCCTTACAGTCTCTAGCTACAGTATTAAAATTTCTCTATTAAAATATCGATCGAGGTTTGAACTCTCTACTATCAAATAACATTATATGACTATATCACAATGGTTTTTCAACAATACAACTAACTTGACAAAGTACAAATACCTGTACACTCTGACTTCATACTCGTATATGTAGATTTCAAAAGCTAGGAATTTCAACTTTGCTATACAAATGGTCAGCGGTGGAAATCGGACACTAAAATATTTGAGGTCCGTCTGAGGCTCAGGAACGGTGCTGTAGTCAAATTGGGTTAGGATTA
The DNA here is from genome assembly GCA_016802625.1 of Heliconius numata. NCBI lineage: Eukaryota > Metazoa > Arthropoda > Insecta > Lepidoptera > Nymphalidae > Heliconius > Heliconius numata. The sequence goes on from JAEBDU010000082.1 coordinate 126,179, forward strand.
ATTTTATTGTACTGTTCATGGGTTTCTCTTGTTAGTTTCGAATTTAGACAGAATGTTTTTTGAGCTACGCTCTATCCGGTATGAATATTGCAGGGTAGGTACAGGGAGCCTAATGTCATGACACTCCATTCTCCGTTATGTTCGAGACATTGCGTATTGACAGACAGAATGCCGTAAATTATCTAGTTACCGCAGTGAGTAAGCGAAAATACTCCATTCTCAGATAGAATCAAACCTACAATCGTCGCGTTCACAATCAACCACCGTAGGCCTACCCCACAGCATCAAACATGTCTAAGTGACATAAAATAAAGAAGAACTCACCTTAATATTCGAAATTAGAGAAGAACTATAAATAAATGAAAATATTAAAATTATCGCTCTAACTGTCTACCAGACACCATTCAATGTGTAATGTCCCAAAAAATAAAAAAAAATCAAATTCAAAAAGCGGAGAGAGGAGTGCCCGCTACCTTCCCTTATCTATCCTGCTACATGCGGGATACAGCGTGAAGCCGCTTTCTGCCAGTATCACATTCAAACAAATAAAGAAAATATGAAGAGCAACCACGCGATCACAATATAACATATCGAGAATATGAATAGCAAATTCAAAGAAACCAATTCCAATTCGAATGTATCGCATCGCGGTCCCGAAACTTGCGAATATTGAAAATATTTTGCGGATTATCCGCTTTGCAGATGTTCACGAATACGCTGGGAAGTGTCGAGGAATCTTACTAAGTTGACACATGGGAAGTTTCGTCTCGGTCTAAAAATGAAATGTAAGTATGTATTTGATTTTGAATGAATTATTTTCCTTTCTACTCTCTTTGTTAATAAAGTATTTGATAATGTTCGAAATGAAATATTTAATATTTTCATTTCCTCGCTCAGAGTTAAAGTGCGGCGTTGAGTTCTGCCATTCAACACGCAATTCAAACTCAAATCATTTTTTAACGTCAAATAATCTACCACCCGTTAATTAACTAAAGTTAACGCCTCAGACCTGAGAAGAACCGGTGCAAGAAACTCAGCGGATTTTTTTTAAATAAATTTTATATAGTATTTACAAAATATTTAATGATTTGTGACAATGATACTTTTGAAACAGACTGGGGCGAGTATTTTATTCTCTAATAATCAGCGGAAAGTGAGGAACGGAAGTCTCTTAATAGGAACAGAGTGTCATAACACTAGCTTACCAGGTTCGCTTTGCCAATCCTGCTATGTGCAGGATACAACGTGAAGCTCTCTCTATGTTAATAAGATGAAGCGCAGCGGCGCTGAATTGAGATCCACCACGCAGTGTATTGACAATTGATAGGTTCGTAATCAACGGAGTGTTTAACACTACGCTTCCTCTAAATACTCTGCTATATTCGGGAAAACAACGGGATGTTAAAAAAATATATATACGCAACTTAACACCGCACTGTTCGACCAGAATATCGAAATGAAATAACCATCAGCAATTTCAAAAACCATCAAATGCACTGACAAATGAGCATAAACGTTAAATTTAACTAATTCACTAAACCACAGTTAACAAAAGCTACCCAATAGTAAGTAATAGAGCCATGTGCTTCGTAACGAGTGCGACGTCGATAGCGCTAATTGATGGGCGACATATGGCGGATATTATACATATGATCATGATTTATGCTGTTATTAGATTTAAAATTTTGTACTTATTTCGTATTTTTTTGTGTAGAAGGAGAATACAGTGTACAGTACAAAACACTTCGTTCAAGTCTTCATCATCATCAGCACCATCATCATCATCTCCAACGGCACACTAAGGAGGTCGATCTCCAGCTATTCTACGTTATGTTCTATTTTTCCATACAAATGAGGCTAGACTGTGATGATTTTTAGTAGCATCATGCTGTATCCCGCTACGTGCGTGATAGGCAAAGGAAACATGGGAACGTAGGGCTAAAACCCACATTATGAAATATCCGTTCCTCCCTTTCCGTCGAATACTGGAAGCATTGCTTGTTAGATGGCGGAACTCAACGCGGCGCTTTGCTTCCACTACTACATACTATCAGAGTACTACCAGAGTGCTTGTAGAGATGTTACTACACTACAATCTCTGGTAGTACTATAAAGTACTACAAGACGCGTTACATATTTAAAATTCAAATTTCCGAAAGGGCATCGAACCCGCAACCCCCACTTGTGCCCCTGCCCCGACTGGCCTCAAATTCTACTCATTTGGTCACTTTTTCTATTCGTTTATATATGTAGGATGTCAGTATGGTAAATAGCATTGTTTACTTTGCTTAGCGAGCCCGTTGAATGTATTACTTGTTCATATTTATTTACAATTCCATTTAATTATTACATTATTGTTCTATTAAATTTTAATTGAGACTTTGGTGAAATACTAATTATTAAAAGTAGGGAAATGTAAAATGGAGTGTTTTTACACTAGGTTTTCCCTATCAAGTTTGCCTTGCAGGAAAAGCGTGTAGCTGCTATTTCTTTTCTTCCTACTCTGGTAAAACATGTGCGGCGTCGAACTCCGTCACTCAACACGTAAAACTAAGACCAAAGCGCCTTGACACTAGATTTTTCTCTATCTAAACTGCTAAGCGTGATAAAGCGTAATACTAAAACACATGATTCGAACCTTTACTCTACCCACAGAGTCGTTAATTCCATAAAATACTATAATTAGACATAATTTAATTCACATTTGGAATAAATAACGGGACCTGGTGTCTGCGGTCGGGAGTGTCGCGCGGAAATTAAACCGTAAATATTAGAAAAATTAATTTAAATGCAAGGCAAGGGTCGAGGACGGGACCTGGGACGCATTTATAATATATCTCCATACGAGGCTTATGTAGGCGTAATTACTTTTTAAATGTATCGTTTTATTTTTTGTTCTGTTTTCCTTTATGTGTTACTAATTTAGGTATAAAAGATAGAAAGAATGTCCTGAAAAGCATGCTATTTCTGTTGTAACGAGAAAGAAGTGTAGTGAGTGCCACATTGGTGATGGTTGTGGATTCGATTTTCTCTGCGCTTTTTCATTTGGTTTATAGCGGTTAAATGTTCCCTATAGGTTCCCTCTCCCTACCCCGTTTTATATAGGGTACAGCGTGATGTTAAAAAAATGTATTAGTTTTAATAATAAAGCTTCTCTGTCCACATAATATCCAGGAAGATTGCGTGTAAATTAATATACTCTCTAATTCATATATTGTTAATAGTTTTCAGTCAAATTTCAAAATATTACGAGTGATGGAACTCAAAGTCGCGGTTTGTCTTATACCAGAGTGAGGAAACACAAACAATTCATTCACCTTAACGAGAATTGAACCCACAATCGTTGTGCCTGCACCACGACGTCTAAAATATAAAAAATATTTGTATACCATAATTTATAACATAGAAAAGGCGGAAATTAATAAGTTCTTTGAATATATTTTACGGTAAGAGAACGTCTAGCGGTAGATAAAACCTATGGCGATGACGGCGTCTCCTAACAATAATGTTTATTCATAATTTATTGCGGGCGATGACTCATGTTGGGCCATTAAATCAGGAGAATAGAATTTCTTAATATATTTTTTTAATAGTATATTATATTTTACAATTGTGGTGCAGCTACAATGAATGTAAATGAATTATATAATCGCAAATTAAAATTTCTCTCAATTTTGTACGTTGCAAATAGAAAGGTTATAAGGAAAGGTTATCTAATGTAATTCTAAAATGCAAATACATAGGTAACATCTCAGAAAAACAAATAATGTATTACAAAATTTCAAAAATAAGTCCGCCAACACGTTGTTCCACCCCGCTACCTTCCTGCCCGCACAGATATGCTCTCATCCGGCGCCTAACGTCGCGTTGACTCAACGTAAGGAGTGAAAATGCTGACATTTCACGCGTCGATACACCGCGGGAGGTAATAGAGTGTCATATCGATGGTGTGCACAGATTTAAGACCTATGTTTACTTAATGTGACTTTATAAAAGATTTACGTAGAGAAACTGCTCTATTTTCTTTTTTTAATATCCATACAGCAGGGTTAGTAGAGACCTAGTGCTAAAACTTCCCATTTCCACTTTCTGTAACAAATTTGATATTGGGATATTGTATGTGGAGTGACAAAACTCAAGGTAAAGTTGGAAAGTGAAAGGGTATTAATTCATTCCCCCAAATGGGAAACTAATCCGTAAATGTCGCTATTAGACACTATGTCGTACAACTACAATAGTTTCATCTATTTTCATGCAAAGAAAAAAATAGAGTTATCATTTTTGTGGATTTTTATTGTTTTAAAGAAAATAATAATTTGAAATTTGAATAAGTGAATTATATCATGTAACATCGCAACAGTCAAGGAGACAATCTAACCTTAGAAAATGCAAAATATACAATTTTTATACATATAACATACATATTTAACACATATATTAATCCTGCTATAAATTAAAAATCCATATAAAACACATGAACACCACGCCGAATGTACGAAATGGAAATGTAGAGCCAAGGACTATAATGAACGCAATCAATTCAAAGCAAGCCGAACAAACAATAACGTCACATAAATATTCGTAGTACGCAGTGCGGCGATGCGTTACCGCTACGATATATTTTACCTACGAAACGACGCTCTCATACGCTTTGCACCTTATTTTGATTAGCAAAATTGTTAATTATAGCTTTAAATGTACTAAAGTTTCATTTTGAGGATAGGCAAAGCCATTTTTATTTAAACAACATAAACAAATACTCTCTCTACATATAAATATTAAACGAAACTCTACTTCTACCATGTTCCCACTAAAGTACTAAAGAACAAACGTTTTAAAATATATTGCTTTAAACGTAGATTTATTTGCAAACTATTCGAGCTGAGCTTACAAGATTGAATTCAGGAATACTCGATCCGCACTCGCATGCCAACGAGCCGTGCACCGCAACTATTGTGGACTGTTCTGTTGAGAATTTTAAAATGGTGATAGAGTATGAATCGCTGCCTGCTGCTAGCCCTACCGCCTGTTGCGTTTCTGTATTTGTTTTAATTTGTAGATAATATGTATTATGAAAAATATTTTTTTTTTTATTAAAATTTAGTTGCAAGTTGTACGACTAATTAGTTTCAGAGATATCATTAAGGTCTGCTTAAAAATACAAAACAAAAATGCTAAACAAAAAGTGCGAAGTTGACTTCTACCACTTTCCATTCTCTATTCTTCCACCACACAACCTTTTGAGAATCGATCAGAAAGTGGAGAAAGGAGTGTTATATAACTGGGTTCCTTCTATTTACCATGGTAGGCGGTAAAAAACGAAGAAGCTGTTTTTTAAGCAGCTTCATGTTTTTTTCCTTTATAATAAAGTATGCAAATGGAATGTAGTGTCGGTATCCTTTCCCAATTTCCTCCCAATTTTAAGACTGCGTGTTGAGTGGTGGGGCGCATCGCCGCGATTTGTCTTTTAGTGGAGCGAGATTGGAAATAATAATCATTCATTCTGATCGTACAGGAATTTAAGTTTCTTATTGCAAACATTCTAAATAAAAGTATAATACATGCTTGATTGATAACGATGTTTGTGTGCTCTAAGTTTATTTGAAAAAAAAGTTATGATTTACAAAGTAAACTTTTGATGCTACGACGTAGCAGAAGCCACATCCTATATCACTAACTACGTAGCAGCTTGATAAAAACAGATAGCCACTTTTTTCTTACTGAATCTTTTTTATTTTATTAAATAATTACTTTAACTGAGCCAAGAGAGCACACATATAAATATGTGTTCTAGGTACATACAAATTACTCCTACTTTCTACCAAATTCTGAAGGTATTGTCTGTTGAATTGTGGACATCAACGCCGCGTTTTCCCTCGTAACCAGAGCGAAGAATATTAAATTTTTAGATATTTATTTCAAATTAATATACCTAATCTAAATACAATCATACTCTCAAGTAGGAATCAAATCAGGCGCCCTTCCGTTGCCACGATAGTCATAACAATTAAATAAATTATTATATAAACTTAAAACAATTATTATCTTAGTCTCTTATCTTAGTTTCTTATATTTCTACTTTCTCAGCAAACCGACAAAGTTCTTAAGAGCTAAAGATAAATCCCCGATAGTTTATTTGTCACGTCCAAGAAGCGACCAAGTTCTAAATGTTTTTCCCGCACTTTATTATTTCCACTTTTGTCCGAACTTGTTACGCTCAATTTATAAATTTTTCTCTATTATTGAAAGATGAATTTTGTTATAAGATTTTATTTAACTCAAAAGTGCAATAACTTGTTTTTAAAAGTTTTATTATGACAATGATTCTTAAATATTATTTAGAAACGTAGAGTTGTTAAAGTTTGTTTTTTTTATTAGTGTTTCCCGCATTTAGTAGAGACGTCTACGTAAGGCCGTCGTGGTACAGCGGCACAAGGGTGTGACTGTAACGCGACGGTTGTGGGTTCAATCCCCACTCGGGTGAATAAAATATTTATTTACATTTATATTTTCACTTCTTCGCTTTTGTATCGAGGTATTGCGCGTTGAGTTCCGCCACTCAACACGCAATCTCCACTCTAGAATTCGGCGGAAAGTCGGAGTGTCTTAACACTAGCTACACGCTGCTGTGTGCTTGAAACTGATAAAAAAAAGGTAGAAGATGCCTACTTGCCTACTCGCTTGTAGAGACATTGCGTATTAAGTGGCATAACTCAATGCCGCATTTTTTCCGCTTATTCTAATAATATACACTTTATTTCCTATTTTACCTGCTATCTCTATAGCTCTACCTCTTCTCTCATAAAATCCAAAATATACATGTTTTCATACTACAACATGACGTTACAGTACATTTGATAGAAGTACTATCAGAAAAAGCGAATACTTGGTCACGCGATCAAACCATTCTCTCTGATATACAGAGTAAGTGAATATTTTCATACATACATTGTTATTAAGGTTAGTAGGTTCTTCGTAATATTAGGAATGCACGATCTTGTTTTAGCATCCTTCCGTTTAGTGAAGTTAAATTTAAATATTGTGATTTAACATTTTTAAGGTAAAGAAAGAGTCTAATGTTAAGACTCTTTCCCAATTTCGTAAGACATTGCTTGTTGAGTGGAGAAGCTCAAAGCTGACGTTGTCTTGTTTCCATAGCGAAGAAATGTAACTGATTCATTTCATCGAATGGGAATAGAATGAACTCATTATCGTGGCACCTTTTTTTTTCACAAAATGTGTGAGTTTCTCAGTTCATTCTGTTCTCCGCTTCCACATGAATTCGAGTATTGCGTGTTGAGATACGGAAGACAACGCCGTGTTACGTCTTGATCGAACAGAGAAATGAAAATAATTAAATACTAACTGATATAATCGTTCCTCAAAGTGGAAATCGCTCTATGAGTTTGTCATTAGTTATCCCAATTTCACTGCAGGCGTCAGCCAGCACTTATCATATTTAATTTCAATTAAACTCTAATTGACATTTCTGAGTCATATTAAACATATTATTGTCGAGATAACGTCAATAGTGATATTAATAGGTGGCCTCATTAAATATCGATGTATTCAAGCCGCCGCCGTACGTCACACTGACGCCAATCACAGATAAGCAACGCGTTATATATTATTAAGCAAAACGACGCTAATTACCGTTAAATTAATATAATTGTATAATTTTAATATGTCTAAACGTATTTTCAGTTGTTTCTATGTAGATGAAATATCCTAATTCTAAAGTCATGCGGTGGAATAGGGTCGCGATGTTTGTGGGTTCGATCATAAAAATCATTAAAATAATTATATTTGAATTGTATTCGTCTCCTCGCCTTATATATAAAAATAAATATAAAGTGCGTGCTTTTAGGTTTTATCACACAACACGCAATATCTCGAAATTTGGGCTTGAAATATGGTACGAAATATGGAAAGGAATATGGAATAATGGAAGTTCAATTTGCCTTCTCTGTTATATGTGGGATATAACGTGAAGCTTAAAAAACTTTTAACCTTAGACTCAAATTCTTGGATTTATTTTTTTGATGAAATTATTATTTTATTGTTTAACCATCCACGTTTATTGTTCATTGTCTCGAAACGTGTAATACGTGAGTTGATCTCTTTACCACCAAAGCGACTCCGCAATAATAAAAAGCTTACAAAATTTCAACTTTCCAATACAATTTGTAACTGCCGGTGGCATTGAAAAATTAACCTTTCAATACTCAAAGAGGTGAACTAAAGTGAATTTAATTTCATCCATTATATTGCATTTTTGGAATACTCTACGGTTAAAGGCAACGTAAAAATGTATTTCTTTTTTATGAAAGCGTAGGTTCTTTACGTTTGTTGTCCATTTCAGAGACATTGTGCGGGGAAATGTAAAATTCAACGCCTCATTTTGTTTTACATGAGCAGGAAAGGAAAATAAGATAAATATATTGTTATTAATCCCCTGAAAAAGAATCACACTTTACAATCAACCAGTTGAATACAATCGATCGAAAACTCAAATTCTGTCAGCTTACTAATAGAAAAGAAAAAAAGTACCACGTTGAGTTCTGCCTCTCATCATACAATGTCTTGAATTCAGACGTAAGATATAGTCTCTGTCTACCCTGCTAATTAGGAAAAAGCATTTAAGCGTATAAAATTATACGATATATGACAAAAACAGTAAAATAGTAAAAACATAAGTTCAATCCTGTCCAGCTGTGTACGGGCAAGTGTCTCTAAGAGGTCGTTTCACGGCTCATAAACTTGGCTCGTTCAGTTCAAATTTACACTATTTGTGTACTATGTTTTACGCTCAATATTGTGTTTTTTTTTAATCTTTAAATTATTTTGATGTGACCATATCATAGGTATTTTTATTTTATTTTATGGAGGAATTTTTATTTTATGAAGCTAAAAAATATGTTAAAATACTGTACGCACACACAGCAGGGTAGCCAGAGGGGTCTTCGAAACCTAGAGTCAAGACACTCCATCACTATTAAGACGTTTTCGATCCCCACTTTCAGCCGAATGCTTGCGTGTTGAGTGGCAGAACCAAACGTCGTTCTTGCCTCGTTATCAGAGTGAAAGGAAGAGATTTTACATTCGAGTAAGAATCTAATCCACAATCATCGCGTTTACAGCCGCACATTAGCTCCCCAGCAGCGCCACGACGGCCTTACTGGTTTTTATTAATGAAGAAAGAATTTCATCACCTTAAGTTATTTTAGTTAGTCACAATTAAAAATATTGCGTATGGAGGAGATACTCGTACTATATTATACAAGCTATTGGTTATAGCTTGCAACTTTGTTTCCGTTGAATATAAAACGTAAAAACGTTTTAATGGTATTCTCATAAAAATCTTCTCTTGTTACTTCCCCATACTTCCCAACCTACTTATGTGTCAAGTTTCACTTTTTTAAGTGCGTAGTAATTTTGTTTGTGCGTTGTCTAACAATCATTCAGTAATGGAAAAAAATATTTAGACAACTAAATATATAAATGTACCAAATATTTACAGGAACAGTAGTGTCTTAAAGAGAACGGTGTATATTGACATTAGGTTCCCAAGTTCCCTCTGTATACCCTTCTATATGCGATATCCTGCATAAAGCTAAAAACATAATTTACAATGTTATAAAAAGAAAATGCAAAATCCAAATAGCAAAACGTTTCAACTAAAACATCTCTACACTTGTCTCTCTAAATAGAACCTGTTTCCACTTCCATACATTAGTATGCAGTGCGCATCACTGAGAATTGTATTTTAACATGTATTATAATATAAACTAGTTACGTGACTTTCTAGTTATACTTCCTTCTGCTTTAAAGCTTATAATTAGGGAAAGGTCGATGTCATCGTGGTTGGCTGGTGTGCAATATAAACAGTTTAGTTTGATTTTTTTGTTGTTACTCGCTTAAAGAAATTTCTTCTCTTAAAGGTTCCATGGAAGTATAGGATTCGATTCTCACCCAAAAAAATGAAATATTGAATAATTTATCTTAGCGCTATGTTCTTAAGTTCCCTTTATCTACCCAGCTGTGTGCGGGATATAGCGTTAAGCCAAAAAAATATTCACAGACTTATATCAAAAGCAAGTTTTTAAGCAACTGTAACATCGCCACATACTATTTCGCATTTTTTATGTTATATATTATGAATCAAGTTGTACATCAAATTATTATACAATATTTATAACTTAAAATCCACGCAAAGTTAAAGTAAATTACTTGTATGTTAAGCCATACAAACATATTATAAGGCATCAGATGCGCGTAATCATTACGGACCCCTAAGTCATCTCTATTCGTACATTACACACCGTATGGGAGTGTATGGGAAAATTTAGATTAAATTTTACGACCATCTGGTTCAGTAGATGCTATAGCACTTTTTATGGGGGGTTTGGGTTTGATATAGTATTATAAAGATAGTTAGAGAAAAGTAGAAATAGGTGAGTGAAAGTAGAGTACTAAGACCCCCCGTCTTAGTACTCTTGGGGAATCAAATATTTTTACCTGTCCCAGATTTAATTAGGTTGAATTAGGTTAACGCGGCGTTGAGCTCCGCTACTGAATACGTAATTTCTCCAAAATTAAGTGGCAATTCAATTGAAGTGTTTTAACACTATGTTCCGTCCATTTACTAAAACTAAGGTGAACCTAAACTGATCTAGCTAGACATATTGCGGCGTTGGGTCCCGCCACTTAACACTCAATGTATTTAAAGCAATAAGATAAAGAACGAGAGTCTCAACACTAGTACTACTTCCATATAAAAAAAAATAAAAAATATTATAATATAAGGCTTAATCAAAAATTTTTGCCATTCCATAAATTGCCCGCGTACAGCTACCACGATTGCTAAACATAATTCTTAGTATGACACGAAATTCATCATCTCGCGAACGTTTCTCATTACTTCTTGTACGTCTCTCAAATCATTATAAGATATTGTAAAAAGAAGTGTTCATTTCTATGAATTTTTGATTTATATGGTTTTGCCGCAGTACTTTTTGGGGTTCTTAAAAGAAAGGAAGTAGAATCTTTATAGCACTTTACTGTTCATCCGTTTGTTTGTCTGTCTGTCCGTCTATCAAGATGCCTTTTTAATATAAACTAATCATTGTTCGCGGTTTGTTCTGTATCTTTTAGCATAATTTTGAACCTGACTAAATATATTAAACCTAATTATTAGATAATTATTAGATAGGTCGTGGGTTCGATTAGAAAATTAAATGAAATATTTAATGTTATCATTTCCGCGCTAAGCTAATAAGGTAATGCGTGGCGTTGAGTTCCACCAGTTTTCCTGTATTGCCTCCAAAATTTGGCGTAAAGTAGGGAACCAGATTGTCGTAATTTGAACGGAGTGTATAATCACAATACAAAATGTAACTTTTACACTTACATACATACATACATATTTACATAGCTTTAAGTTAAACGTCACAAAAGCTCCGAACAATTAAGCAGCCAATTTGGACTCTTTTTTAAATTGGCCATTGAAATTCTGAAATAATAAAACTTAAAGCGCTTCACTTGGCGAGAGAACACAAATGACTATTATATTTTATTCATGTTTTAATAAACAATGAGGCCAGTCGTGGCGCAGGGGCTCTAGCGTGCGACTATAAACGCGACAAGTTGTGGGTTCGATTCCCACTCGAGGGAAAAAATATTTAACATTTTCATTATGTCGTTCTGATAACGATGTAAAACGCGGCGTTGAATTCTACCACTTAACACTCAATGCATCCAGAATTCAGCGGAATTTGGTAAACGGAAGTAATATTTTGAACGAAGTGTCTTACCACTATGTTCACAGAGTGCTGAAAATTGAACCCACAACCCTCGCGCTCACACTCAGCAACGCGTCTCCTTGTATTCCTAAATTCTTATAAAACATAAAACATTGTAGGTTTAAATTTGTTTCCGCCCTCGTACACGAGTATAGTGCTAGTGGTGTATGGAGGGTGTAATTTATGTGAATCGACAATATGTAAATGAGTTTCAGTTGTAAGTTTAGAACTATTTGTGTTTCAGTATCGGGCTTGTTTGATCGATAGGACAGACAGATGGCTGTTCTCGTTTAATTGTACGATTTATAAATAAATTATTCAGGAATATAAGAATTACCATTGTAACGCAGTGCTATAAGCGTGCGACTGTCAGCGCGACGGTTGTGTTCGATTCCCACGGTAATAAAATATTTAATATTTTCTAGGTCTCTTGTATTTGTAAAAACGAAGTGATTAATCTGCTAATACTGAATTATCATGAGCAACACAAGTCAAATAAAAAAAATGGTATAAATTGTTTTATAACAACTAAGCTGGAAGTCATTACTTGTTACTATATATGGTTTTTTCAATAAATTTAACAAGAACTAGTTTATTTTTTAGTAGTCAAAAATTTGAAAAAATACAAATATATAAAGTATTTTGTTCGACAAAATTGTTATAAATATTTATTGAATTGGTTCAGCCAATTCAATAAAATAAATAGATTTTTTTCTATAATTTACAATATGTAAATATTTTCTTTTAAAATCATAATGGTATGATTGTGTAATTCAAGCGGACGAAGCTGCGGGAGGGTCGCTAGCTAATGCATAATAATTACGTTTAATTTAATATACATACAATTATACTACACTGTGGGAGAGTTCAGATGTTCCTTAGGTATAATACCTTGCGTAATATATAGATATACATACATATATGTCACTTTCTTTACGGAGGCGGATTAGAACCTACTGCCACGTGCTTGCTTCTCATCCTTTATTATTTACATACATACATATTAAATGACGAATAATGGACCAATTTTACGAATGAATTTGTATTTATTCAAAATAAAGATTTTGTTTTATGATGAAAATAAAGATTTTATGTTTAATAATGTATTAAAGAAAATGTTTATTTCTGATTGTTAATGCGATGAACGTCGGTTTGATTCTCTTTTAGAGAAATTACTCTATTGAAGTTATGTTTATTAAGTTTTCTGAGACATTGACATTGGCTAGAAATTGGATAAAAGTGTCTTAACAGTCCCTTTAAGTACCTTTAGCCTACCGTGCTATATGTGTACATATATTATCGATGTTGTCTCAAATTATACAAACAATATCATGTTTGTTAGCAATGAATACCGAATGCCTCATGTTGGTGTGCTCAGTGAGTGCGTGTTTGGACCATACTTGTAATACCATGCGATATAACCTTCATTTTATTGTATCGTTGCTTGTTTTGATTGGCCCGTTTCCTTGTTTTTGAAGATATCTTTTAATGGGGATATTTTACTTTTTCTTTTTTTATAGATCGACGAAAAGCGTATTTAGAGACCAGAATCTGGCGCTACGTTCTCTTTTCTATCTCCGCTAGGAATAAAGTTAAAAGAAAAACAAAAATTACAAGCCTGCAGCTATCAACGCGATAGATTATTGGATACGATCCCCACTCGGGGTTATGTTCATTTCCTCGCTATGATTACAAGACAAAAAGCAGCGTAGAGTTCCGCGATATACTTAAGACGCTGTATCTCGAAAACATAAAATAATAAAAAATGACTTAAAACATTCTTCTTCTTATCATTTCAAAGACGCGTTACTATAAATGCATTAAGTTACCCCAAGTCTTAACCACCCCCTGTATTAGAAAACAAACATAAACCAAATGTCAAGAGAGATTTTATATTTGCATACTTATCGAATGCTCCACGATGTGAAACATCTGTCAATTTTGTATATTTTTTATCATAACTTTTTAACTTCCCGCTGTATCCTGCATATAACAAGGAAAGCAGAGGGCAGAGGCACTGCACCACGGACGCCATCCAAATAAATTATTACTAAAACATAACTATCTATAAAATCGAATTTAGGAAACAATTTAAGTAAACAAAAAAATAGTTATTTAAGATCAGTCGTGGCGCCGTAGAATTAGGAGTGGATGTCCTAACACTAGGTTCCCTCTGCCTACCCTAGTCGTGCGGGATACAGCGTGAAGCTAAAAAAATCAATAAAATAATAATAGTCAACTCCATTAGCTTTCCATCTGAATTGGACAAAGTGTCGCTTGAATTTTCAGTAATTGATTTACCGATTTACCGAAAAAGCACGTATCTAGTAGATTTAAATGATTCAATAGTGGGATAAATTGTTGAGGGAATTTGTGTCTTTAATTTTTTATGGAAACTGTGGACATTTTACGTCTGTTAGTGCGGGTTCAGTGCCATATAATATAGTTAGAATATAATATAGACGTGTTTTCATTCTAATCTTATGATTCTTTTAGACTCACGTTGTATCCTGGCACATAGCATAGGTAATAGAAAAGAGAGAATCTAATGTTAAGATACTCTGTTCCTCACAGTAATGCCAAATTTTCGGGACAGTGTTGAGTGGCGTAATTCAACGCCGCGCTTTGTCTTAGTACCAAAAGCAGGTAAATGTAATTAATTTCCCATTCACTCAACCATTTTTGAAAAACATTATAAGTAAATGTGCATTTGACGATAGTTTTGTAAAATCTCTTATCATACAAAAGAGCTTTGCTTAATTGAAACTTAATTGTTGCATAACAGACGTTGCATAATGAAAAATATTATTGAAGCTACCAACAAAGACGAGTTTTACTACAAATTGAAATGAAATTGACACTATGCGTTAAATTTATTATCATAATTATAATATAAGAAAATATTATAGTAGAGCGGTGCGGAGCTAACTATAATCGCGAAGGTTATAGGTTCTACCTCCACTTACCTTCAGCTAATTAATTATTTTAATTTCTTTTCCTCTGGTATAGAGACAAAACATGGGGTTGAGTTCCACCGTTCAATACTCAATGTCTCCAAAATTAAATTCTCTCTTCCTCCTCAATTGGGAACATTGCGGGGGCATTGCACACGTTAATCAGAATCAAACTCAAAACTATTGCATTTACCGTCAAACTTTATCAGGCCACGATTGCCTTTTACAGAGGAAATGTAAAAATTTGCCCCAATATATCGAACGGAAATAGAACTCAAAACCATTGCTCATACTCCTTGCACTATCATCCATATTCTCCCACTGCCTAATTGAATCTTAATTATTGCATAGCAGACGGTGCATAATGAAAATATTATTGAAGCTGCCATCAAAGGCGAGCTTGAGTGCAAATTAAAAAGAAATGGACACTAACTGCCCATGCTTAAGTGAAACTAACGGTAATTATAACTTGTGCAACGGAGAAATTGTTCTATGGGGATATTAAAGTCTTTTTGTTTTTTATTAAACTTTTAATTGTGATTTGTGAGGTTTTAGTTTCTCTGCTGTGGAGGATGAACCAAATTTAGGCGGAAAGTGGAGAACAGTGTTTAAATAACTTACAACTAGGTTCGCCCTACCCGTTGCATACTCTACTTATATTTGCGGGATACAGCGTGAAGCTAAAATTCAAGAAATATGCCCATTAAATATAATCCAAAACCTCAGTTCATCAGAGGCACAGTATTACATCATCATAAAACCAAAAACTCAGAAACAACGTGACAGATCATTAATCAAACTGACTTTATTAAAGCAATATAACGTTAATATATTATTTATATTCATCCATCGTTCGAGCTTACTATAAATTATAAACATACCAACGTCCATCTAAAGGATAGGCCGATCCTGCTATAGACGGGATACTGCTTGTAGCTATTGTTACAGGATTGCTTCATTTTTTAGCCTCACGCTTTATCCCGCACATAGCAACCTAATATCACATTTCGCGTCACGTCTAAAATATGATCCAAGTCGTGTATATTTTAAACATGTCACATTTGTGCTGGTTGTGGCGCGGGGGTACGAACGTGCAACTATTAACACAATAGGCTGTGGGTTCGATTCCCACTTAAGTAAATCAAATGTGTTCATTTCCTCGGCCTGGTAACAGAAGTGTCTTAATAGGCTTAACACTAGGACTCTATGGATGCCCTGCTATGTGCGGATTACAATGTAAACTTAAAAAAAATCAACTAGAACCATCGCGTTTATAGACTGATCCTCTGTGCCTTAAGCTCGTATACAATAAAAATGTCCAAATAAGAACCCACGACCCACTACACCCAAAACCAGCACAACTACACCGCGAGCACATCATAAAGCTTTAAACTATCAAAAAGTTCATTCAAAGGAACAATTTCACAAATACCTAAGTTCATTCGGATAGGTAAAGTTGGAGCAGTAAAATGCTGAATTAGATTATAAGGTATTCCGATCAGATAGCTGCTACTTCCGGCTGTCGTGACTGGTGTGGAGATTTTGCGGGTGAATTGTTTGTATTGTTATTGCAGAAAAAATATGTTTTACATTTTTTTTTAAATAAAATCATCTTCAGGCTGTATCTTCACAGGCAGGGTAGGCAGTAGGAACCTAGTGTTAAAACACTGCGTCTCATTCTTTTAATATTAGTTTTGTTTTTGTTGTAATAATTAACACAAGTACATATATAACCGACATTAAATTATATATTAGGTAAGTTAGATTATTATTAATAGTCAATACGTCACCAAAGTGCATGATGTGACGATACCTTAAAATCTTAGGCATTTTTTTCTTTGTATAAATTGAACGTTGGTCTACTAATTTAAGCACTCATGTATAGAGTTGTAGATACCTTTACCTCGCGTCTTATAGGGTTCCTATTTTACTGATACGGAACCCCACAAAAAAAAATGAAAAAACTGATAGAATATTTATCCAATGCGTCATAATTCGGACATCAGATGCACGTCATACAAAATTCACTGAAAATTGCATGAGTAACGCGAAAAGGGCGCCATAATAAAATGCACCCTTCTCTCGCACGAGTTATTTTAACAAGTGGACTAAATATTTACATTATCTTCTTAGCATAAGTAGATAAAGAAATTGTTTGTTGTTGTTTTGATCTTGTGTCAAACAAAATTATAGCGTTTCCTTTGAAAAGGCTTAAAATGAAAAGTACTAACGGCTACAGCACCTTTGGTTTTAAATACTTTTTCAGCTTCACGCGGTATCCTGCAAATGGTATGGTTACTAGAGACAACCTATGGTACACTTACTTCATTTTCCGCCCAATTTTCGAAAAAATGTTGAGTGGTGGAATTCAAATCTTCGACTTGTCGTTATAAAACGATTGTATTAAAGTAAACCCAATTTGGGAATCGATAGACAAACGTCACGTTTAAAGTGAGTCGCTCAATTAGGGATTTAAAAGCTAATATTTAATAAACATACACAAATTTCTATATTAACTCATAGATCGAATCGAATTGGTTTTTATTACTTACTATACGTTACTATATAAATCGTTTAAGGAAGATGATCTTTTTTTTCATTATTTTTAAGAGCTTTTCCTAGTATATCAGGGTAGGTACATGGAACCTAATATTAAGATATACACTTTTTGCCGAAATTTTAATATATTGTATTTTGGATGGTGGAACTCAATGTCCCAGAATGTGGAAATGGAAACAATTAAGTATTAAGTCTCCAGGGTGAGAATCGAACCCGATTTTATAAAATTTTTATTAGGCTTATTATTTCTTTTTAACCGACTTCTGTAAGAAAAGGAGGTTATCAATTCGACTGTATTTCTTTTTTAGTTTTTTTTTTATTTTTTTTATGTTTGTTATTATTAATCTCTTTGAAAACATAAATAAAAAAGCAAATTAAAAACCTAAAATGTAGCATATTTTGTGTATTTAACTCAACACGCAGCATAAAAACAATATTATTTATATTGTATCCATATATTTTTTTAAACTAATATAAATTATTTTAGTAAATACACTATTTTCTAAATTATACTCTATTACACAAACCATAAAGTTTTAATTTATACGAATTCAAATACTGATAGTATTGGTAAATTTGACATGCAGTAACCCCTCAGACGAGCTCAAAATGTTTGTACGGGACGTAGCTGTGGTCGATTCTAAAGCTCCACATGTTTATTTGGTACTAAAAATAACTAAACCTTTGCTATGTATGATAACGTAGTGATTTATTACTACGAACTTTTTAAATATTTTTCTTTATATATTTGTGTATATACACAATACATATAATATACCTATATATAAATACATTGGGTGTACACTGGAAAGTTCAAAAAGTTAATTACCTACCTATTTTTTACTAGTTTATCTTTTTATTATTACAAATAATCTAAGAAAAATAAAATATTATGAACGTTAAACATCCACTGATCCTCTTGTCCCCTCACTTCCCTTTTAAACTAGTACATGTTCAAAGACAAAATAACTTTATCGGAAATTTACTTAAGCATATCGTTACATACACAAGGAGTCATAGCTCGCGGCCAATTCTAAGCATTTTTCATTGAGAGGGTCAAATGTATTTAGTTGTTTGATATGGAGATAGCAATATACTTTATTTGTTGTTATTGTGTCTATGAGGATTATAAGGGACAGTTGTGTTTATTGAATAATTTTAACTATTTTTACATCTATATTTTGGAACGTAAACCACTTTTTTTTTGTTGTTTTTTTTTATTCACCGGTTAATAACCCATGGTTGCCCTGGTAGAACCGTAATGTCTTGAAAAATGGGTGCCAGGTATACGTGGGACAGAACATGAAGTTATTTATTTAATAAGAATATTATAAGTTAAAATAAGTTTTCATACAAAAAATGTATAAAATTCAATTTGACAGATACAACCTGTCAAATGGGATTGCACGTAATTTTACTTTGAAAGACGCAAATGAGCACTCGTCAAACGATAAAAATTGTACGCAAAAGTTCTGAAGAGGTAAAGTAATTTCGACTCAAGTTGGAATTTAATCGACTTATTTCTTAATGTAATAAATATTTGTATTTTATAAACTACTCTTTTGTTTTATAATATTAGTTCTAATATTTGTTAATATAGCTTTAATATACTATATAACTATAGACTATATAAAAAAATTAAAATTAGTTTTTATATAGTCGATTTATCGAGAAAAGCTAACTTAATAATTTCTATTTAGGTAACCTTTAGATTGTTGAGACAAACATACCTCGACGTTATATCTTGTGCTATACACAAAAAATAGATATAATTAAATACACAAAGAATAAATATAATCTTCATAAGACCACGCCGGCGAAGCCGCAAGCAAAAACCTTGTCTTTTCACAGCAGACTGTTTAGACTATAAATACTTTATAATCGTCACTAAGGAGCATTGTATTTATAACATACTGAAAACAAGAGTACAGAGAAATGTATAACTTCGTCTTCTAATAATTCTAATAGGAATAAAAACAATATAGCAAAAATCAGCAAAAGGAAGTTGGGCCAAAATGGTATAGCTACACCTATATAATATAGATCAAATAAATTTTCTTGCCAACAATTTCAATATTCGGATTTACATGTTTAATTCTGAAAGGGATTGCAAATAAGCGGGTTCCGTGGCCCGTCACCGCTTATCCGCTACTTGGTAAACTTTTTTAATATAACTGAGCCGAAAATAAAAAATCAATCAAACTTCCTTCTGCTCTCGAACGTATTAATACCGAGTGTGAATGTTTGTTTTGGAACATTGGGATTTTTCTATATAGGTATTTCTTAGTTTCACACTTTATCTCGGAAATCGCAGGGTAGCCAGAGGGAACCTAGGAAACGTTTACAGTCGCACGCTTGCTCCTACCTCACGACAACTTCTACAGTATAGCTTTGATAATAGGTGATATTCACTAATTTACGTCACTTATACTTTAAAAAATACATAAAAATAAACTGCAATATGCACTAAAATATGTACAATCATTAAAATGTACGATACAAGTTATATCAATATTTCCTGCTCGACGAGAGAGGGACTTTCTACATTAAGCGAATTATTCCAACCTAATTACCCTGTATCAGTCTTCATTTACAAATGTTAATAACGAGTCGTTTAATTTAACTCTATTGTGGCGCTGTTGAAACGTGAGACGTGAGAAACAATGGTTCTGAGTTATAATTCTACTAGACCGATCTGTGGTGGAACTCAACGCCACGCGAGTAATCATCTCATTATTAGGAAGGGAATTAAAATGTTAAACATTCCATCTTCTCGAGTGAGATTATTACTTGTAATTACTAATATTACCAATAAATTGATTACTATTATGATTATTATTATAAACACGGCAGATGAGTAAAAATAATAGATGCAAATAAAAAGAAACAATATAAAATAATAACCTACACTTTCAATGCAAAATAAATGAATGCAAATTTTGCATTTTTAGTAATAAAATTGTTCTCCTGTAAGCTAAATACGTGCTTTTATGAGCGATATTGGTCGAAATATTCAGTTTCATTTTTATATGAAAATAATTTTAATGTCTGTATAGTTTATGATGGAGTGCGAATTGTAATGGACACAAATGTGTTTTGTTGTTTTTAATGTATTTTTTATTCTAATTTAATTTTTATTTATAACTACGAGTATGTGTGACTCAGGCACAGTTTTTTATTTTCATGTTCTGTTTAGAGCTGGCTCTTGTGAGCCACCTGTGTACTTAAAATTTATATATTTAATAGATCGTCTTGGCGCTACGGCGTAGCATCTAATGTAAAAAAAACAGTTATGCGTTCGATTCTTACTTGGGGAAATTTCCTCGTTCTGGTTACTAGATAAAGCGTGGCGACGGTTCCGGCACTCAATAACTCAAACATTGGGCGGTGCATGTGGAACGGAGTGCCCTAACACTAACACTAGATTACCTCAACCTACCCTGTCATACACGGCTTGTGGGATAAAGCTAAAAAACCCATACATACTTCGCTATTGACTAAGCAAATAATAAAAAACCAATTCCTAGCAGGCACCGTACATGCGCCTACATACATAGAGTTGTTCGTCAAAGTACCAGCCAGCTATTGATTCCACAGCTTAGGCTCAACGTTTTTCCTTTCATACACCACAGTTAGTTAGCGAAGCGTGATACAAGCTTTACAACCCTTCATTATACCCTTCCATTGTGAAACGTTTCACTAAAATAAAAGTTAATTTTGCCTTTCAGACAGACTTATATAGTGTGGGAGCAGACGAGTCCGTTTTCTATAGAGTCCAAGGAGATATATTTAATAATTTACTCTACTTAGAACAATACTAAGTATACATAATATAAGAAAACAACATTAAAAACATAGTTCACAATGGAAAAGGTATTTGTGATATAATATCATAATAATGATACAAATTAAATAAGGAAAATGCAACAAGGGAGCATTGTGCCGCAGAGTTTGACTGTTAACGCGTCGGTTGTAGGTTCTATTTACACTCAGGGAAATAAATTTTTGAATCTTTTAATTTCTACGTTCTAGTAACAAGAAAAATCGAGGCATCCTGTTTCGCCAGACAACACGCAACACGGAAGTGTCTTAATGGGAACGGAGTGTCTTAACGCTAGATTCCGTCTGCCTATGAGCGGGATACAGTGTGAAACTTAAAAAAACCGTATATAACCGTAGACTAAAGTTTAATATAAATAAATATACCTATATAAAATAGCATTTCCCTCGTTCAAATGCAAACAATACCTAAGGCATTCGCTCTATACCCCACCGGCCAATTACTTGGTACAAATATTTACTAATTATTCAATTGTGCTACCCCTCGTGCAATAAATAAATAAATATTTTCGTCTGTCTATCAATATGTACCTATATGTCTAACTGAACGAATAATATAACCTTTGCTTTGTGTGTTAGGTGGCGAAACCCAACGCCGCACTGAGCTTACCAGAAAATAAAATTAAAAATTAATTAAACATAGCCCAGTCATGAGGGCGTTATGGCTCAGGAGCGCAAGTGTGCGACTGTTAAGGCGATGGGTGGGGATTCATACTCGAGGGAGTGAAATATTTATCATATATATTTTCATTTTTCGCTCTGGTAACGAGACGCGATACACAGCTCATCATATATTTTCTCGAAAATACCTCGAAAATACGAAAGATAGGGTAACGAAGTGTCTTTATACATTTTCTGCCTCCCCTGATATTTGCGGAATACACAGTGAAGCTAAATAAATGTCTAAATCTATACAATCTAAGATTAATCTAAATCGAGTAAAAACCAAGTAACCTTTTAACTTAAACCTATATTATACACGAGGAGGCCAGAATTCTAATACATAAGTAAAATGGTAAGCCCCTATAAGTAGTAAAATCGAGATCCAATCATATTATTTTTCCAAACTTATCTCATTCGAGAAACCTGAGCTGAATTAAAAATCTCCAAAAAAACCTGCAGAAAATCACCTGTTACAGCTGTTCTAATTTATTGTTCAACTTTGACACTTTTAAACTTGGCAAATTGCTATTTTTGTATACTTTTTGAAAGTACCATTTTAAGAAAGAAGGAATACATATAGAATATACAGATTTCTTTTCTTACTTTCTTTTAAAACGCAGCGTTAAGTTCCACCAGAGAAGTAATATAATGAGGGACGGAATCTTAACATTAGGTTCTCGGGGTACCGTCTTCCAACTGTGCTATGAGCGGGATACAGCGCGAAGTTAAAAAAAAAGTTTAGAAACTGAATAAAATGTTTTGGTAAGGTTTGCGGTGAACGGAGTATCGTGACACTACATTCTCTCTACCTAATCTGCTATGCGAAAAAGATCGAAACTAACGTATTTATGGCACTATTCTGACCTTAAAAATGATTATTGCAGGTTTATTTCTCCATTCGAAGAATTTTTAACAAAAAAAATGTGTTTTTTTTTCAGTTTCATTAATTTGTATTTGAGAAGAAATGAACTACACCTGAAGTATGTTCTATACAAAGGTAGAAAAAACAGGACTAACGAAGCCCACCCTCCTTTGCTAACTCGATAGAATACGAGAATTGCTATGCGTTATCGAGGTGTAGTACCGTTACAAACATACAGTAAAAGTGAAAACAAAACATTGCTTAGGCCATCGTGGCGTAGTGTAGCGTGACACTATGCGATTAATATACGCGATTATTATGGATTCGATTCCAGATTGAGGGAATGGTTATGACTCTATGTATAATGTAAAATTAATAAAATCATTCACCATAATTATCTTCAGTCTTTAAAATTCGCCAGAAAGTTAGAAATGGAGTGTCACATCACTAAGCTCTTTTTGTTACATATCTATCCTACATGCGGGTAAAAGGGTAAAGCTTATAAAATTAAAAAAAAGATAAATAAATAATCGCGATAAAAACAATATTTTTGCTGTAAACTTTAGAATTGAGTTTATCTATAGTAAAGAGACGCCAGAAGGAAATTTTTCAACATTTAAGTGCATCACATTATTCAATTTTAAAACGCTTTATATCATCCTAAAGTTGCATCTAAGCAAACCTCCTTTTTCTTTCAAAGAATAAAATAATATTAGAACTGAATTTAAGTTAAGCTTCGCTTCAAGTTTTAATATTGAAAAATAGTATTATTGACGGAGTGCTGTATTGACTCATTTCTCCGTGCATTTCATTGTGATAATTTAATTATTACATTACAAAATTGAATGTAGATGTGTCTGTAGCGGCGTTACGTTCCGCTGTTCCTCGTGTATACTGGGTAGAATGGATAAAGTCGGAAGCAACGTATCAGAGTGTCCAAAATACAAGAAACTTCGTATTACATTCAGAAGAAGGAAAAATTGTGTAAAACACTACGTTTCCTATTTTCCGTCCAAATTTATGAGGCATTGATGTTTAGCGGCGGCGTTTTCGTTGTTTCGACCTTGTTCGTTGCAAGAAAATAAAAAAAAGACATTTCCTCAAGTGGAAATCGAACCCACAACCTTCTCTATCAGTCATTGTGCTTCTACGTGAAAGTGTATCTACCGTATTTTTAACTAAAATTCCAACTTAAATCAACTTGAATCTATAGCATTCCAACCATTCTTCAATAAAGATAAAGGTAATAAATAATATAAAAAAAAACAAACTAATACAATCACTATTTCTAAACCTCACACAAATAAATAACAAATAGTTTCCCGTGCCATATCTACGATCGCCTCTTTGCGTATCTAAACGTTGTTGACTCAGGCCGGTGGCATTTAACTTTTGTATTCTTTCAATACATTATCAAAGCCGACGTGTTTTGGAGTACAAAGCTTTATGCAATTTGGTTCAGCTTTTTTGAAGAGGTAATGTATTTTTATTTAGCTTCACGCTTTATCTGGCTTTTAAGTCCTCATGGCACAACGGCACAGCATCTGTCTGTAAACGGTTGTGGATACGATTTTCACTCCAGAAAATGTGTTATATTAACTTCATCGCTTTGGTAATAAGCAAGTAAAGTCTGGTAAAATACAAAAATCACTATTGACGTTAAATATCAAAGCTTTCTTATAGCTCACGCTGTATCCCGCACAGAACAGAAAAGGGAAAGGAACCCGGGAACCTAGTGTTAAGACACATCGTTCCTATTAAGAAACACCATTACCCATTTTCCACCGAATTCAGGCATTCAGGCATTTCGAGGCATTGCGTGTTGAGTGGAGAAATTCAACGGCGCGTTTCGCCTTTTTACCAGAGAATATAAATAACAACCGTCACGCTCTACTATCTAAAAATACTCTTATTCAATACATATCAAAAGAAAATAAGAACAAACAAAAGAAAATTTCAAGCAAGAACAGTTCAGTGGTGGGTAAACATTGCATCTTGGAGTTTACACCCATTGTGGGGCTCGTGGGGAATAACGCAGCAAATAAAGCAGCGCATTATAAATTGACGAAGTTAACTTTGGTGCTACTCAATCAAGTACTGTACCTGTTCCTTGTGAGGGTGTGGTGTGCAGGATATGTTTGTATTTCTAGCGTTTTGAGGTGAAATTTTTAAATTAAAGGAATTATATAAATTTATTGCTATATATATGATTTGATTGTAAATGCGACGGTTGTGGGTTCGATTCCCAATTGGGCGATGAGATAATTTTAAGTACTAGCTCTGGTGACAGTGACAAGACCAAACGAGCTATTGATATTCGGCACTCAGTAATAATAATAAAAATAAAAATCAGTAAAGGCGAACCAATCTCAGACATATCGGTTCGATCGATACCCTATCGTAGACATAGACAATCTGGGAACCTAGAGTTAAAGCACTCCCATTAAGACACCTTCGTCCGTTCCCCATTTTCTGCCGAATTCTGGACATATAGCGTGCTGAGTGGCAGATCTCAACGCCACGCTTTGCCTCGTTACGAAAGTTTAAAACTGAAAATATAAAATATTGCATTTCACCGAGTGGGAGTCGAACCCACAACCAGTCGCGTTTACAGTAGCATGCTTGTGCCCTCGTTCTTATTACTAAGTAAATAAGTGAACTGAATTATAAACTGGCTGAGCTAACTTTAGTAGTACTCGATCAAGCGTTGTATTAACGCAAGAGTGTGCATCGAAAGCTATTTTAATATTGACCTTAGACAATTTATTTTTTATATATTTTTCATTTTTTCTTAGTTACGCTATAACCTAGAGACAAGTTCGCTCGTAACTCGTGGTGAGTGGAATATATTTTTTCCGTAGGGACCCTCAATGCTAATGCAGTTTTTCGAATGAAAGTACTTTTAAAAATATTAGTTGGAGGTAATTAATTGTTGAGTGGAGATACATATTGCCGAGCACTCGTTTTAGCTGACCGGAAATCGAATCTACAGCCAAGCAGGGCATAAAGTGTAATTATAAACACTGGTAGTGGCTTCTATTCCCACTTGAGGAAATAAAATATTCAATATTCTCATTTTATTCGCTCTGGTGTCGAGGCAAAGCGTGGCATTGAGTTCCACTATCCAAACAATAATTCAGATTTCATAACACTAGATTCCCTCTATTAGGTTCCCTCTGTCTACGCTACTCTGTACGAAATACAGCAAAAATACAGCTACAAACAAAAGCTAGTACTATAATATGTATATATGTA
>JAEBDU010000082.1:157112-216431 GCA_016802625.1 Heliconius numata
AAATACAGCTACAAACAAAAGCTAGTACTATAATATGTATATATGTATGTAGGTAGGAAAAGGCAAGAAATAACCTACGCCTATGAAATATTCACTCGAAGCGGGCTCAATCAATTTGCTTTTTGAATTACAATGTGTACTATCGGTCTGTTGCATGGAAATTACTATATTTAGAATGTAAAGCCTGTATCCTTGTTTGTATTGATTTATAGTGATACTGCTATTGGTGAAATAAGGAAAAAATTAAAAACTTCGAGAAGAATTTAGTGTCGTAACTTAACATCGCGCCTTGGCTTCCAGTAAAAATAATAAAAAATAAAAATATAAATTAAAATAAATATTTCCTTTCCTCGATAGGGGATAGAACTCACAACCAGTCGATTTAACAGCACACTTTGTGATCCTGCGCCATAACTAGCCTTAGAAATTATTACGAACATTAAAATAATTTTAAAGTATAGTCATTCAGAGGTGACGCAGGACGAGAAGCGTGTAGAAGACTATAAACGCAACGGTTGTGTCTATCACTTAACACGCAATGATTTCATAGTTTTGTGGAAAGTGGAAAAACAGAAGTGTCTTAATGGAACTGAGTGTATACACACTGAGCTCCCTCTGCCTTTGCAGCTATGTACAGGATACAGCGTGAAGCTAAAAACAAAAAAAAAAACAAAATAAAAGATATATATAATTATGATGTAAGTACGGCCTTACCACCTCAGATCATCTTTGACCCTTACCATGGAAAAGGACAAAGAACAACACAAGAAGTGTAAATATTTTTATCAATAACATTTAAACAATCACCTATAAAGTTTTGCACATTATCAATAAATACTTTCCATTCTTCTTTAGAATCAAAATGGATATTGAATCTTATACAAAAACTCCCGTTAAGCATACCTGAAGTAGGTCGATCATATATTTAAATTAAAACTTATATAATACTGCTTGGTTGTTTTCAATACGATAATTGGAGCAAGAAACCAAAAATCACTGAACACACTGTATTATACATATTAATATACGATACGCGTACATTTATTGTGAATAATAAAGATTCATTAAAAGAGGCAAAATTAATATTTTCCATTTATTTTTATTTATATTTAAGGTTTTTAAATATATACGTATACATATATAAAGAAAATTAAAACAAAAATCTAGGCCATTCGTGGCGCAGGTGAAGACATAACAATATCGTCGTTTGGCTTGGGTTGGGTTCGACTTACTCGGCCCAAATAACTATTTTGATTTCTTCGCTCTAGTAGCTACACAAACCGCGGTGTTGAGCTTCGCTACTCAACAAGCAATGCTTTGATAATTAAGGAGTCCTTAGGTTCCTTCAGCTTATCCTGCTGGTTCAAATTAAAATATATATTTAATTATTGAATTATCTATTTATCGAGGTTGTATGCGGGGAAATGATGCTAAGTTTTTTTTGAGTACTTTGAGAAAAATCTAATTACGTAAGTAAAACTTATATTTTATTTATGTTCTGCGTGGCAGGTTAGGCAGAGCTAACCTAATGTTAAGTAGTAGTAGTAAAAGTGGTAAGTTATAATAGTAAATTTCAGATTAATGCTATAGACTTATAGAGGCTACTTTAGCTGTATGAGCACAGTGGCGCGATTGTAAACGCTGTAGGTCGTGGGCTCGATTTCTACTCGAGGAAATTAAATATTTAATGCCTCCAGAAATCGGTAGAAATTGGAGAACGAAAATGTCTAAACACAAGGTTCCCAGGTTCCCTCTTCTTACCCTATTGAGTACGGGATACAATTTAAAGCTTCAAAAAATATTACACTATTCTTAAGTCCTTGTTTTTAGTTTGTAGAGACTATAAGACGTCGTCTCAGTAACAAGTACTCTTGAAATTTTCATATAATATACTTTAGAGTAATTTCTGTAATGGAACGGAAGATGCATGAATTTCTAAAATTACTTATAAAAATTGCTATTCTTTATATAATGAAATAACAAAATAACATTTTTTCTTAGTAAGTACTTAAACATATATCATAAATGTTTTAAATAAAAATTGTGTTTTGCTGTATCCTCATCTTTTATATACACAGTACAAATTTGCATTGAGTGTTGAATAGCAGAAACTAACCCTATTCGAGCAAGGGTTAGTTTCCGCTATTCATCTGTTACTGCTACAGCAGAACAACTGTTAGTTACTGCTTCAGTAGAAGGAAAGTGAGAATATTAATCGATGAAAATGACTTCAGTTATTTATTTATTTACACTTTATTGTTCACAATTACACATTAAGAAAAAAAAAAGAAAAGTATAAAAACAACAAAAATATAACAATCTTGACACACAAAAGGAGGGCATTTCCCATAGTAAGTAAGTAAGTAAGGCTCACACATGAAAACAGTAAAATAAATATAATTGAATAATAAATTTAATTTATCAGAAATATATATATTTGTAAAAAATAAAAATGCAGCAAATATGACTTAGTAAGAATCCTCGTATATCAGCTTAGGCAGAAATAGTCTATAAATTCAATTTTTCACACAACGTCTGGCTATTAACGTGACGGCTGTGGGTTCGACTTTTATTACTCGGTAAAATGACTTAGTTCCTCCAAACGGACCACCTTTTTTAGCTTCATGCTGTATTCTGAACATAGCAGGATAGACAGAGGAAACCTGACCTGGAAATCTAGTGTTTAGAAACTCCATTCTCATCAAAATTTACACACTCTCATTTTACAATTTAATTTAAATTTACACACTTTCCGTCGAATTCTAGTGTCGAAAATCTAGTGTTGAGTGGAACTTAACGCCGCAGCTGATAAATATATTTTTAAAAACCTATATATGTATGTATATAACACTTCCGTTATTTAATGACTACGCTGAGCACAGGCGAATCTACCGGACCGGACCGGACTTGAAGGTTGAAAATTTATATGAAGGTAGGTTTGGAAGGTAAGGGAGCTCTTAGCGTTCTTTTTTCAAATAAAAACCGAAAAATTCCATTCATTCCTAAAAATCCACGCAAACAAAGTGGAAAATGAGTAAAATATAAGTTTTAGAATGACTACCTCATTCCATCCATTAATTAATACGTTAAGCTTACAGGTAAAGCTATACAAGAGCTAGACGTGATATACAGCGTGTTCATCTTAATCTCACAAGAAGGACGTCCTCTAAATATACATTTCTTCAGCTCTCGCGAGGAATTTACGATGATGCCTACACTTACGCTTTGACTCCGAACGTGAAATTATCCGAAAAGCTAAAATGTATGGAAATTTTGGGAAGCTTTTAAATGTTTATGAGCACTGAACGTGTTTTTGCATTTCTTATGTTTTATTATGCTGTCGTTACGTGTGCGTTGATAGTGGGTTCGAATTTCACATATTTAAAACTAGCATTTACAAAGTAGTAAGATTTTTGATTTTCACGATTTTTATTATACATTTTAAATGAAACTATTTAACCGGATTAATCACGTATATTTAGTGTTATACATTTAATTTCCGCATTTAACATATAATATACCTATCTCAAGTAATCGAAAAGTACTACGTACCAAAAGACAAATAAAAAAAACTAATATATGTACACTCTATTTGCACGTTATTTTCCCAAAAGGTTGACCGAATACCAGGATCCTCGATCTTGGCATATTTCTGTCACTTTTTTTAGTGTCATCATTCTTTTAGAAATGCCTGCCTACCTCTAAGTCATTAATCTTCTTATTTCAGCATTATTTTTACTAAATTATAATAATACATTATGAGTTTATTTTTATAGCATAACAGGCAGAGAGAACATTGTGTTAAAACACTGTTCCTAACGCACCGGTCAATTTTGGAAATATTGTGTACAGAGTGGCGGAACTCAACCCCGCACTTATAAATAAACAGATATTTTCCATTATTTCTTAAGAAAATGTCAGAAAAATAACTATAAACGTAATAAGATAAAGGAAGTATAGTATGAGATTTATATAATCCAAAGTGCATTCGAAGCACGTTAGGCGTCAAGATAAGATGCAAGAGCAACGCTTAGAGAGACAAGAAGCATTCATCCACATTCTTAGTACTGTAAAGCTGGCATGAAATATTTGGACTATATTGTTATGCTATACTAGTATTTCTCGTGATATTGCTCGTGAAAATTTTTAAACAATTTCTGAATAAAATATTTTTTTTCTTCGCACCCATAACTACACAAAGATCGACGTTAATTTCCGTTAGTCAATACGCGATCTTGAATATCATGTGAAAAATAAAAACGGAATGTCTTAACAATAGGTTCCTTCTGCGTTTCTGGCAATATGAGGAATTCAGCGTGAATTCACTTTCCTGCTAGGACGATACGATTTGATTTTTTACCCAACACATAACCTTTAAAAGTTTTCAAAATTGGAGACAACAGAATGTCTTAGCACTAGGTTCTCATTGCCTATCTTGAAAAAAGAAACATTTTGTCTAATTAAATATACATACCAACAAATGCAATACATATAATATACATATATAATATGATGGTATAAAAGACTTACCTCCGCGTAGCTCGATCTAATATTCCGAACACCATCAGTCGCCCTCCCAGCCTCGTGCATTACTTATACCTCCCGTGGGTACCTCCAGACGTACATATAATTAATTCAAACTTCTTCTACTATAAAAATACTATACAATACTATAGAGGCCGTCGTTAATGCGGGGGTTGTGGGTTCGATTTCAGCTCGCCGTGGTAGAAAATGTGCGGTGTTGAGTGCTACGTATAGGTAATGCAATGTTTTGAATATTTAGCGAAGATTAGGAAACGGTGTATGTTAAACAGCTTGTTTTTAGCTAGTTTTTAGCTACAGCTGTATCGCGACAATAGCAGGGAATATAGCAAAATAGGGAATATAGGAACCTAGTATCAAGATACTCCATTTCAATTACGACACTATCGTTTCCCACTTTCCGCTTAATTCTCGAGGTATTACGTGAATCTCGGAAGTAAACGCTACGTTTTGCTCAGTCACTAGAGCAAGAAATTTTTTTAAAATATTCCATCAGTGGAGATTGAACCCTCAACCTCAACTTGAACACTTACAGTCATCATCTTACATCTTACAATCTCCATTTTTTCCCCAATGAACAATTAAAATTTTATAAAAAATAGCAAAAAAAATATTGTCTTTGTTAAAATCTTTAGGTATTTATCAAAAGGAGTTCTCGTAAATAGCTTTGACTAGAGTAGACAGAAATTTAGAGGACGCCTTTGTAAAGGCAACTAAGTTATAAAGGATTTTTGAAATTTGTCATACAAATATTTGGTTTAAAAATAAACGGTGGAGGTGTCTTTTAACGTGTATCAAATAAGTAATTATGTATACTAGTGTTTAGTTCATGGATTTGTTCGTATGGGCGTCGTAAGTCCATATAGAGGTCGTAGTGCCTCAGGGCTCAAGCATGGTATTATGTTTCACCACTCAATTCGCATGCTGAGGCATTCGATTATCGAATAATATCGATACACATTCGATATTCGATAAAGTGTTTAACGGAGTGTCTTAATTCTAAGTGCCCCAGTTCCCTCTGCCTACCTATTTTTTCCAAGGCTATTTTGCTTATTTTCTCGTTTTGGTAGGTAGGTACACAAAAACAAGATTTACATCATAAATCATTAATATTCTTTCCCGTTACCGCACAATCGAAACTACTGAGCTTAGAAAGTTGTAGTTGGTTTTTTGACCATTACCACAGTATAGGAAATTCTTTATAAATGTTTCACTAATAAAGGATTTCTCACAACTTTTTTATGATAGAGCTATTAGATCTGGGCAGGACCTACGCTATAATTGATTTTGAAGACCAGTGCAAAGCTGATGTAGAACCGTAGTAGTTCCACTTAATTACAATAAATAATTTAATTTTAGAGGCTATTATGGCACAGCGTCTTTCTGTAAACTTACAGGTTGCAGGTTCGATTCCGACAAGGAAATTATTTCGATTTTATAGTTTTGGTAACAACGGAAAGCGCTGCATTGAGTTCCGCCACTCAACACTTATTATCTCGATAACTGGGCGGAATGTGTGGAACGGAATGTCTTAGCACTATCTGTCCTCTGCCTACTAAAGTGCGAATATATTTTTTATATAAAAAATCAAGATCTACAACATCTGATGGAGAACCACAACAGCATATATTATAACCGTTGCCAACCACAGACGCCGTACATGCGGTTGACGTTTTAGACGTGCTCGTCCACGAATCTGACTGCGGGAACGTGCAAGTAGCGTCGTTTAAACGAATACAAAGTGGATTAAATATTTTGTATTTGCTAGTTTTATCATTAAACTAGATTTAGGCAAATGTTACTTGCTTCACGCATTTTTCCGCATAGAAACCCTTACTCGTATATGGGAGAAAAAAGTGTTAAGACAGGGCGTTCGTCACTTGGAACGAATTTTCGAGATATTATATTAAACAGTGGAACTCAAAGTAGGTACTAACAATTATGTTCTGTCTACCTACTCTACATTTCTTTACTTCACGCAGCATACTGAATCCCGCATATACATGTAGTCAAAGGGAACCTAGCGTAAACTAGTGGAACTTATCGCTTCGCTTTATTAGGTCAATAGAGCGAAAGAAAAAAATCATTTGGAAATCACATTCAATACTATTGCATTAACACCAACGATACTTCTTTAACATTATTTAACAGAATTTCCTTTACATTTAACGCAGTGAAAACTTTTATATACATCATAGATAAACTAAGTTAGTAGAGCAATATTTTGCTATTATTAGCTACCTAGTTCATGTAAGGCGGTGGTTTACTGCGGTTATTATTCTTAACTTGCTTGACTCTACAGTCTACACTGATACGAGTTATGGGAGGAGTGCCAAACTTATATATTTTACTAGCTTTAACTTGTAACGAATATTATACTTTATTACTTGGAAAATATGATTTGAAGGATTTGCGTTTGAATTTTGATTAAATATTAACTGAAAATGATAGTTTCCAAGTTGCGTTTTCGGTTAACTTGGACATTGAGTTTTAGAAAATTTAAATAATAGCTAGAAATATTATTTCATATATAATTGATCGATGTCTAATATTTTTTTTAGGTTTACGTTTTTTCGCGCTTTTTTCCCGCATATGCAGAAGGAGGAGGAGGGAGGGAGGTCTATCCTACTATATGCAGAAAAAGCGGCTTCGGAACCAAACGCCGCGCTTGCTTTACCAGATCATACATGAACGTATTCTTAATATGTTATTACGTATTATTTTCACGAATATAAATCGACTCCACAGCCATAACCTCCAGGCAAAAACTTTAACAAATCGGAATCAGATTTTTAATAAAAATCACGGTCTTAGTTTGCAAAATGCAATTTTATTTAAATGCGTAGGTATATACAGGGACTTCCCCTATGCTTTTAGTTCATGCAAATTTTATGATAGGCGAGAAGACGCTTGCGTTTTATTACAACGATCGGTTAGAGACATAGGTTAAAATAAATGAGTGTATTTCTTAGATCTAAAGAGAATTTGTATAGAATTGTTATGAATTTTTAGCCAGAAAAATCTGAGTGAAAATCGTGTTAAGACACTCGTTTCAAAAAATTGCGTGCTAAGTTGTGGAACTCAAAGTCACGCTATCATCTAACAGAAAATAAAAATAAACTAAATACAAACATTTCTCCTAGAAAGGATTGAACCTACAACTGCTGCGTTTAGAGATAGACGATATCGTAATGGGCCAGGGCCGCCTCTAAAAATAAATAAAATGTACTAAAAAAAGGAATATCTTAAAATAGATACTATAATTCGTTCCGAATCCAATTTATAAGCAATTTACTCAGTATCCACAAATCTTTCAGAGACTTAACAAATTTCATTGAAATATTAAATCTACTCTAAATTAAAAACAGGCAAACTTGAACTTAATATTTATGAGGGAAGGTCCCGTATTATATTCGGATTTTTTCTGCGTTTAAAAGCATAGACTAAAATGGTTTAAATTTAAGACCCTGCAAAAATTATAATATCTGTTTTAAATATAAAAATGGTTAAAACATTTTTTCTTTATATGTTTTCGTAAATTTTTAGAAAATTTTGTTTTTGTAGGAGTACCTTACCTACGATTGTGGACTCGACCCCGGCTCTAGGACTCGCTTTTTAATCATATGGTTTAAAAGTGTAAAAGTCACATGCTTACATAAGCATGTGACAGTAAGCAACGGATCTTAATGCAGTTTTCATCAATAAATACAATTCAAAGGGTTTTTATAAACATATATGCATAATAATAAATCCATGCGGGTGAAACCCCGAGAACGAAATGAAAACAGAAGTTAAAATAGACCAAATCAACGGAACCCAAAAGAACGGACGGAAAAATCTATTTTCTAAGTAAATTATCTCAAAATTGGAAAAACAAGATAGGCATGAAAATAATTCCTATTGTCGAGGGAATGACATTATTGAGGGGCCCCAATCCCGAGGTTTTAGAAACTGGCCTCCTTTTTTATGTTACGAATGTAATTCTTACACTATAACGAATATAAAGCCATCGTAACGGCACATCATCTGCTTGTAAACGCAACGGTCGTGGCTTCAATTCCCACTCGAGGGAAGTAATTATTTTATATTTTCATTTACTATATATTAACGTAGAAGTATATATTATTATTCATTCATGTTTTAAGATAAATAATGATGCAATTGTACTAGCAATTGGCCAAAGACTACGTTGCGTTACGTCACTCAAGAAGTAACGCCTCGAATTCTGGGGAACATGGAAAATAGAGTGTCTAAGCACTAGGCTCTCTTTCCCTCCCCTGATCTGCGGGGAAAGGGTAAAAATACTTTTTAATTCAAACAAAAGTGAGAAGTATATAACAAAATAGCTAGAAAATATAAGAAAAATAGCTACCACGGTCCCCTCACGTCGACATTAAACAGATTTCCTCGCCATAAAATCTGTAATTTGAATTCCTTAAGACCGAGGGGTCCCACTATTACTCATATACCACCCTATCTCTGCAGAAGAGACATTTGAAAGTTACGATCTTAAATAATGAAAGTTGTAATAATGTATGACTTTTAATATGATACGTATTAAAAGCGTCTTAGTGTAAACGCGATGATTGTAAGTTCGATTCCCACTCGGTGGGGGGGGGGGAGATAAGCAGTGTTGAGTTCCATCGCTCAACACACAATGTATGGAATTTGGCGGAATGCTGGGAACGTAGAACTTTAGTTAATCTATGTTTAAACAAATTTAAAAAGGGGAAGATATTTTTATTTTTCATATTTTTGATACGTGACTACAATAACATTGAACCTACAACAACGTCCCTGTACTAAAAATTACAATAGTCCATCATTAGACGTCCACCAATAGAATGACAAAAACAAAAAACACGGGGATATAATGAAAGAATTTTTAATTCGGTCCCCTTATTTATGGCAAATATACTTAAATAGCGGGGACCCTGGTGCGTTACAAATTGGAGATCAAATGTCATTTACTTTGTACGAAATTAAAATAGGTTTAAGCAACACATGACGAGTGTGGGTTCGAGTAATTTTTAAATTTAAACATTTAAAGTAATTTTGTGTTTACCACCATGCTCTATCCCGCACAAGCTGGATAGGCATAGGAAACCTGGAAATCTAGTGTTAAGACACTGCGTTCCCATTAAGACACTTTCGTTGTCTATCTTATATTGTATTTTTTTATTTGATCAAACAAATGTCTAAAGAATTATGAATGGGTTAGTACTGTATTTATTATATGTATCATTTAGATACACTGCTTGACTGTAAAGTCAACGTTTGTGGATTCGGTTCCTACTCGGGGATATGAATTATTTTTATTTCCTTGCACTGTAAGCAAGACAAAGCGCGAAGTAGAGCTCCGCTACTAATATTCGAAGCTTGAGTGGTAGTGTTAAACAGTCCAACACTGCCATATGCGTTTTACAGCGTGAAGCTACAAAAATATTTCAAGTGGGATTCGAGCCCACAATCTACAAATTTTACCACGATGCCAACGTTCAATATTAATTCATGATGTTTTTTCAAAATATAAACTTAATTTAACGGGAAATTCATAAAAACATTATGAAATAAAGTTTTCAAAAATCCGAAAACTAAACGTGTCAACATATCCAGCGCTCGAGAACACTTTGAAGCTTTGAAAATTAATATTTCATAAAATGGTAGCTCTAAATGAAAACTTATTTCAGTTTAAAATGGAACTTTAAACCGACCTGTCAACGTATCGTTATTATATTAAAATTTAATTTCTACTCAATTGTATATTAAACAGAAATAATCTAGTAATATAATATAAGAAAACAATATTTAGTGCAAAAATAGATGTATACTGTTATTTTTCAGAATCTTATAAAAATTACAACGAGGGATTCGAACCCACGCTACTAACACGCTGACCAAGCTTGTCGCCTTTACACCATACGTTTTCATCAAGCTAAACCAACTAACGAACGAACAAGTCTAGCCACTAAAATAAAATGAAGCGAAAAGACATAAAATTATTTCTGCTTGACTCGCGAAAGGAGGGTACTGTGTTTATCAGTGAATGTTTGTTCCTACGCGGCGTTGTATATAGAGACGTTCAATTATAATAAACTATCCTAACTAAAAAACAAGCCCTGTTTTTAATTAGAAGTTTCTTTTTTATTTTTTTTTATATTTTTTTTTATCAGAGTGTAATGTTTTAATTAAACACTGCCAACTAAATATTTCATTCGATACATATTTTCTCCTCCTTAAATCATATCTGTAGACAAGCAAAGTTGCTAACAGCGATAAATCCAATGTCCAAATGTTTTACAAACCAAATTAAAGTTCGTCAAAGTAATAAATTTATAAGATAATTGTACTAGAAAAAGGATGTTCAGAATTAATAATAGGGTAGTAAGTAAAAATTAGAATTATTAACTTAATTTTATTTACCTTCAATTTATTGAAATTATTTCAAACTTAGTTTTTTTTGTTTGTTAGCTTGCTTCAGAAAGCTTGCTTTTGACAAGCAAGCTTTCTGAAAAATAAGGTTATCGTGGCGCAGTGGCACAGCGTTAGCATGACGGTGGTGGGTTTAATTTCCTCTCGAAGAAATAAATGATTTAAGTTACTCACTCTAGTAACGTGTTAAACGCAATGACGTGGAAATTGGACGATGCACGGGGAACGAAATGTCTTAACATTAGGTTCCCGTTGCCTTCTCTACTATATTCAGAATACGGCGTCAAGAAAATAAAAGTGTAAATGAAAGGAACACATAAATAAAGAATGTATTCTTTACTTCATTCCATTTTTAAGAAATAGTTTCCCTTATAAAAATATCTCAACAATTTTGTTTTTTCTGTTCAAAGGGGTCAACAACGATTAACACACCGTAACCTTTTATCATTAACAAAGGTTTAATATAAAGGAATTTCCACGAGCAAAAGTACTTTGCGGAAGCTTCTAGCAGAGGGTAAGAAAGTACTATATTTTTGTATGGTCCTATTTAAAAATGTTAGCGTTTTATTAATTTCTTTGACTAAATGTCACTCGCAAATTTGTTTGCGTGGACTACAGTCTCCCTCTTAGTGTTCTTCTACACTCCCTTACCTACTTACATGCCAAGTTTCAATTTTCTAAGATCAGTATTTACGCTTCACATGAAATATAGTTTAAAACGCACCAACTCAAAACCGAAACGCTGGATTACATGAGTACACGTGCGTGGATCACATGAACTGATATGCTCTCATATGTATGGATAACAATTGATTTATGCATGTGTGGATTCACATATGTGCATATGAAATACATGTGTGGATCACATATATGGAAGTGAGATCACATGTATGGATGTGAGATTACAGGTGTGAATACGAGAACTCATGTGTCTTACAGCTTTCTTTACAGCATCGCGGGTCGGTCGGTATCCCGTATGTTTTCAGAATTTTCATGAAATTGCACGTTGAGTGGCGTAAACTCAACAATGCTACTTGCCATTGTTATCAGAATGACAAAATGATGATATTAAATGATTCATTCACCCCAGTGGTAATATAAACCACAACTTGAGTTTACATTTACCCGCTGAGCCACTGCATCAGTCAAAACTAAAAATAATAATAATTTTATTCATAAGTTCCTGACTTAGACCACACACAACAAATTCGTATCGTCCCTCAATCTCGATCCGACACGAAACGCTCAAACACAAATGCCTATTAAAGCTTACGTTATCACGAAAAAATACATTTAATACGAACAATTACTCGCACTATAGTGTAATGACGTCGCTTTACACGACCGACTTTATAATGGAATTTCATTTTGAATAAGCTATTAAATGATTTATTGACACTGTCAAGGTACAGTGGGTTAGTTCGTACACGCGATGGTTGTGAGTTCGATCTTTATTTGAGGAAATGGTTATTTTTTTTAACATTTATGAGGTGGACTTGTATCTGTGTATGTATTTTTGTTTGCTCGTTTAACTTCACGTTGTATCTCGCAAATGTCAGGATAGATAGAATTTCCGCCGAATTCTAGAGGCATTGCTTATATTACGGCAAAACTCAACGCCACGGTTTGCCTCGTTACCAGAGCGAGGACATGAAAATAATGAATATTATCTGTTTTCGAGAGGGAATCGAACCCACAAAATTTAGCGTTCACAGTCACAATACACATCACTGTATTGAATTCCACTAAATTTGTTATACTTCTGTTAACTTTATTTAAATGAAAAGTTTTAAGCTTTTAAATCGTAAATATAAATATATAGGAAAGTTATAAGTTAGTGATGCATTGTACCTACAATTAAAGTTACCTGCAGTACTTAGTCTGTGCCATATACAAGTTTTAGTTATTTTCATTTGACTACTGTTGAAAGGCTTAGGCAATAAGCCTAGTATAGTATTCATATAATTTCTTTACCATAAAAATAAATTTGGTTATTACATAAAAAAAGTTAACGACATATTAATAACAGCGCCAACATTACGTCACTGTAGTTATAGTAAAAACAAAATGATATATTACGGTAATTTACAAACAAATATAATCTAATTTTAATAGGTGTGTGGCCTATTTCACACAAAAAAGTATATATAATTCTAGGTCATCGTTCCCTAGCGGTTCAGCGTGTAACTGTTAACGCGATGGTACTAGATACGATCCCCGAATTAATTAACTCGTGTAAGAAAATATAACACTGCCAAAATTGCGCAAAATGAAAATTGGGGAACGGAGTGTATTAAAAGTAGGTTCCCTCTGCCTACCCATCTGTGTGCGGGATGAAGAAAAATAAAATAATTTTATGGAAAACTTAGTGGCAGATGTACTTCATCTGGTACATAATATGATACAAATGCTATATAATGTACTCAGAGCTATATATTGTGCGCGGTCAAGTAACTTCTGAATAGTTCCATTATTCAGATCCTGGCTCCATCATCACACCAGCTCCTTATTACCATAAGGTATCGTCATCTAAGCGACGTATAACTGGCAAGTTTCATAAGGATACAATTATTATAAGTGGTGTTTATTCAGATTCTTAGATTTTCAAAATATATTTTGTTGAAAAGAAAGAAAAAAGATATAATATGTTGATCTCAAAAGATATTTCAAATTAATATCTTTCAAATTTGACATTACCCCTCTTCACTTGTATAATAACACGGTTTTTGTAGGATTTTCATTTGTCAGTAGGAAACAATGGGTTGAACATAATGAAAGGACTCACCTGCAGCTGGTGACAGTTTGGTGACGACGCCCCATCGTGATTTCCACTGTAACAATGAAAAAAGTGTTAAATACTACTATATTACGATATCTTTTTCATTTTTCATTTAAATTTATAGCAAATTTTTATACGAAACACGTTAGCAAGTAAACAAAATGTTATAAGCTAACCAATTCAAAGGCAAATGCGGCGTTGAATTCCGCAAATTGGCTCATATTATTAAAAACACCAAACAGAAAACCACTTCAGTTCTTTTCTATTTTAAAAATGCAACCAAGCTGTTCTTATAAGTAAAATGGGTACCAACATTAGAAGTTTAAATGAAACACGTACTAAACTACTTTAAAGTTTAAAGTTGGTTAAGGTACAATCGTATTTATACACCGTCTCTAATTGAGATGTTCAGTTGTTAGTTTCAATGAGATATGGCTAATTGTATCAGTAGAAAGTGTGCAGAGACTATAGAAGCCAGTCGTGACACAGGGGTCACTTCAGTTCGATTCCCGCTCGAGGAAACTAGATATTTAATATTTTCGTTTTCTCGCTCTGGTGACGGGGCAAAGCGCAGCATTATGTTGCATCACTCAACACGCAAT
This sequence comes from Heliconius numata, assembly GCA_016802625.1. Classification (NCBI taxonomy): domain Eukaryota; kingdom Metazoa; phylum Arthropoda; class Insecta; order Lepidoptera; family Nymphalidae; genus Heliconius; species Heliconius numata. Next base: position 171,468 of record JAEBDU010000082.1, read on the forward strand.
GTTTTTTAAATTCTATAAAAAATGGGGGATGGAGCCAAAATTCCCTCTGCCTATCCTCCTGTGTGTGGATACAGCGTGTAGCTAAAAAAGAAAAAATATACAAGAAATATTCCTACTTAAATATATTTTTTAAATACGATTATTTTGGAATAATAGAGGTCTACCATTCAACACGTAATGTCTCTAAAATTGAGCGGAATGTAGGAAATCCAATGCCTACCCCTAAAATCAATTGCGGGATACAGCGTGAAGCTGACTTAATTTTTCTTTTAAAATCCAACATCACTGTCATCGACAGTGTTCTAGAAGCTTCATTAGCAAGTAACAAGGGGACAATAAACAAAAGCCCCAGTTTTTTAATAATTTTAAGAAACATTAGGGAAAATACGAGATAAATAGCTAAGTGTGGAGATGACATCTGAGGGCTCGCAGCATCACATGAATACCCAACGAATAAATCATACTGTGACAGTGTTTCTTACCGTGAATTAGTGAATTAACACTTTCATACAATGTAATCCCACTCTTGAATGAATTAATTTCTTCGCTCTGGTAAAGAGATAAAGCGCGGCGTTGAGTTCCAACACTCTCAGGGGCTAACAATCAACAAATTAGACAAAACGTTGGAAACGGAATGTCTTAACACTTAATGTCTTCTACCTACCCTGTCATATGCGGGATACAGCATAAAATTGAGGAAAAAACAGGTAAAAGTCCACATCTTCATTATATTAAGTTATAACAAGATGGAAAAATATTATTTTTGATGATAGACATTTTTCTATTGCAACAATCATAAATCTCAGCGAAACAACACAACTTCCCTTATTACTTACTTCGTACTACATATGTCAGGGACGTCGTGAGATTACTTTGTGTTCTAAGGACTATTAGCGGAACTAATGGAATCTCAAACTTTGGCCAAAGTTATTGTTTCTGTATTTGGAATGGAGTTGGACAAGTGCTTGATAATGTTTTTTTTAAGGTGCGCTTTATATTCCGCATACAGCAGCGTAGACAGAGGGAATCTAGTGTTATGACACTCCATTCCCTACTTTCTGCTGAATTCTTAAGTCATTTGCCTCGACACCAGAGCGAAGAAATTAAAATATTAAATATTTAATTTCCTCGAGTGTGAATCAAACCTACACCGACCTGTCGTATCAAAGTCACACGGTTGTGCCTCTGCGCCTTAAAATTCTTTTTGTTATTTGTATTTTATGAACGACTTGTCGTCGTCCGCAATTTTGTATAAATTTTAAGACGTAAAGTTAGAACACTGGCCTCAGTTTTCAGTGTAAATTAAAGGCACTGTAGGCTGTGCCTTTAATCTACACTACAGCGTGCAATGGGCTGCGTAGCAGAACTAAACACTGGGCTGTGTCCTATCAAATGGAGAAGGAAAAATGTATCTTCTCCCCGAGAAATCGAACTCACAACCTTCACCACAACAATTACAGTCTCATCATCGTATACAAATTAGGAAAAATAAAAACGTAAAAGCAGAAAAAACAAAATAAGAAACTAACTAGATTGCTCCGCACATTCGATTAATCCGAAACAATCATTAAGGCGCAAAAACAGACTATTATCCGAAGAGATTTATTGAGGAAAACGAATGCGAATTGTTAACTAATTGTTGTATCAAGTTAAATATATCAATACAATATCAATATAATGTTGCAAACATTATTTTTTTCTGTTAAAACAATAATCCGATTGTGGTTTTTTACAGAAAAAAATAGGTAGAGTTCTATAATCCCGACGAACCGATTTTATTATATAACTATTTTGTACATATTTATGAAGATATAGTACACAGAAATGTGCTCTTTCCTCTTCTTCTCCTGAATTAGTTGATTTTTGACTATAAACGCGCGAAGTAGTTCGATTTGCAGTCGGTAGAATAAATTATTTTTAGTACCTCGCTCTGATAACAACACAAGGGCAATAAAGTTCCGCCACTCAAAACGCCATATCTCAAAAGTTGAGCACAAACTGATAACAGGAATATCTTATCACTAGGTTCTCTCTATCCCGAAAAACTGTGAAGCTGCTATTTTTCATTTAAAAAATATATAAATCACAAATTCTGTTTCATCAGCTCTGTAAATACGTTGCGAAACTACAAGTAAGATCTGACGGAATCCCGAGCCCCTTTTTTGGAAAGCTAGTTCAATAAATTGGAGAGCGACTTTACTTGACTGGGGTCGCTTGTAGCGCTAAATTGCTGTGTATTTGTCTCTTTAGATGTGTTATGTATTATGTATGTAGATATGAGGCTTAAAAGGCCCTAAACAAATTGTTTTATTATCTACATTCTTTAGTTTTATTATATAGTTATAGAAGCGCGTGCCTGTAAGCGCGAGGGTTGTAAGTTCGATTTTCAGATGGAAAATTGTGTTATTTTTATTTCCTCGTTAAAGTAAGAAAGAAAAGCGTATCGTTGAGTTTCGACACAAATTACGCATTGTTTCAAAACTTGAGCGGAAATTGGGGAATAGAGTGTTAACACTTAGATCTCTATATCTTGCTCTGCTTGCTACAGGCGGGTTACAATGTGAAGCAATTTTTTTTTTTATATTTTGTCCTGTATGATATACACCAAAAATGACATTTTATAACAAATTTAATTCTTTCAAATCTAAAAAAACTATTTTTATTTTTTAAAACTAGATAAAAACAACAGCAGTTTCATCGTGAAACATTCACTCACTCGTAACAAGTATTTTTCCTCTAGTCCAGCAGTTTGAAATACCATTAAATCTTTGCGCACGACAATGTGACAACTTCAAGGGCCCCTTGATATATAATGTAGGGGACTACCGCCAAATAAGAGTGGCGTGAAACCGTAGTCCTTTAATAAGTAAATATTGGTAGGTATTTGTGTTCAAGCACAGTTACAACGAGAAAAGAGAGAATGACCACTAGGTTCAAAATCATATTTTTCTTACTCGAAAAGTATTTACTCTAATTTTATTAAAAAAACGATTATTTATACGATTATACAAGAACTTAATTTTTTTTATTAAAAGTAATAAATTATTTACCTATATACAAAAAACTCATACATACGGTACATAGTGACCCACAGACAACGGAAAGTTGAAACTACTGGACTTAAAAAGTTGAAATTTGGCTCTTGGTTTAGGAAGTATGGGGTAGAGGATTATAGAGTAGAAGTAGAATTCGAAGGAATTTCCTTTGAAAATTAAAATTGATCAATTTGTGGTGGAGGGGCACAAACATACGGCTAAAAACGCGACAGCTTGTGGGTTCGATTACCACTCGAGGAAGTCGCTCTGGTAAAGAGGTAAAGAGCTGTCTTGAGTACTGCCACACAACATGACATTCGTATGTCAGGAGGTACTCGTGTTCCTCTTGAGTTCAGTGGAAAGTGGTGAGCGTAAGTATGATAGTGGGGACGAAGTGTCCTAAAACTACGTTCTATCTGCCTACCCTACATGGAGCTAAAAAAAAGGCAGAAAGTGGGGAACGGAGTGTCTTAACACTTGGTTCCCTCTGTCTACCCTTCTGTGTGCGGGATACAACGTTAAACTGACAAACATTGTTCACAATGACGGTGATGATAGACAAAAAAAACATTACATACATAAAATACATCCTTAAAATATTATGTTTAAGTAAGAAAATTTAAACTTTCACACAGTTTTTATATCCTTATCCTATTCTCATATCGTATTTCGACGAGTGCCATCCTAAATATATGTAGGGGTCATTAACTTTGGGAGAGCTATAAAAACATCGAACCCGGGACCTTTGGCAATCTCACGAACACGTAATGGGAGGAGCTAGCACATTAGTCATCCAGCTTTGTAATGATAATAGCAAAAAGCTATTTAGTTTCACTAATTTACCATAAAGTTGGTACATTTTCCATAATATGGTTATATAAAAAAATGTTGGTAGTTAAGAACTACTATTATTTTGGAAAATTTATTTAGATATTTTTGCAATTATATTTATTGGTAAGGAGATCCTTTGAGATTTGACTCCTGTGTAAGGCATGATATTTTATACATACATAATATAAAATTACAAATATATTATTTAATTTATTCTCAGGCAAGCTTAGATTATTCATATAAATTAAGTAAAAAAGTCATTAACCACTAAATATTTTCACCCATTCCGCATAAAAATAAATGGATGTTACAAAAATACTACTAATCAGTGAACTTACTACTGTGGAAAAAAAGTATAGAGATGAAATTTATATTATTATTGAAACTGGCAGAATAAGTTTAGAAAATTCAAAGTCATGATGTTTTAAAAAATTAATTACTATAATTTTTATAAGATTAATTTTATTATCTAGCATAACAAAATGTCAATATTTATACAATAAATATATTATAATATGTATACATATTATGAAGTAAAATGTTAGCTGGCTGATCTAAAGCGTGGTGTTCCATGACAAATGTGCTTGATATACTCTCTACGTGTTAGGAAGATTATCCCAGTGTATGGTTAGTTTCAGTATTAATAATAAAATATTGTTGTATGTTTTTAACAATAATTTATCACATCTAACTAGTTTCTGAGTAATATTAGTATATATACCATTCTCAGGCGGAAAAGAAATATTTTTTTACATACACTCAGTATATATTTCCGCTTCGTCACAACGTTGGCGTTTTTGTTGCAGCTCTTGCATTACCGTCAAGGGGAGAGGGGGGGAGAAGGGGGAAGATTGATTACATTCTCACGCAGAGCCCGACGTGATCATAATTAAATAGCTCGTGAAAAAGTTAAATGTATGCCAAAAGAAGAATGTAATGAACGATCGTATTAACTAAAAAGTACGAATATATATTACAATTTATTTTTAATTGTACATTATTGCGTAGTGGGAATTCAAATTTATCTTTAGAAAAAATATATAGGCCTTTTTTTTTTAAAAATATATATGAATTTTAAAGTAACTCAATAAGAATTATGGCTTAAGGAATTCATTGCTTAAACAGACGACAGACGCGACCTCGTGTCCCAATACTTTCAAATGGGTAAATTTTTTGTTAATATCACTTGTAACCCGAATAAAAACATGGCAATTCTCTACTCAAATCTTCGACTTAATTTGGAGATATATGTATGTACATGTTAAGCGGTGAGACACAATTACGCGGTCTATCGTGTTATCAGAGCGAAGAAATTAAATAAAATAATTGGTTATCCCGAGTGGCATTCGAACCGAAAACCGTCGCGTTCACAGCCACAATTTTGTGCCCCTGCGCCACGACGGCGTTCATTTTATTACTTATTCATTAAACTCTCTAATTTTACAATAAACTTTAAGTTTTTTTCATGTTTTTATTTAAAAAAACTATAAACACGTTAATTAAAACAAACCAAACACTTAAGGATCAATAAATCTAACGTACACAGCCCCTGTCTCCCCTAATACAACGTATACCAAAAAAATGGTTATCAGCACTCGCCACTGAGATGTTGGGATTACTCCCGCATACTATACTGGCATGTATACTGACTGATAAATCCCACTAATATTATAAATATGAAAGTTTGTGAGGATAAATGTTTGTTCCACTTTAACACATAAAGCACTGAATTGATTTAGATGAAACTTTATATAGCTTATCGATAATTTCATTTCCTCGCTCTGGTAACAAGACTAACCACGATGTTGGGCGGTGAGTTATAGCACTACGTTATCTCTGCTGTTTCTGCTATATGTAGGATAAACTGAAAATTTAAAGAAGATTAAATTGATATATGACTCTTTTTTTCACTCTTCTCGCTTAGTAATATTAAACATATTTTAAACATATTTTTTGGCTCCATTTTGTTTTTTTCCTGTATTCACATTTTTACGGTTCTTAACGCCGTGTCTATCATCAGGGCTCAAAAACAAAAACACGCCAAAAAGCCAATTGTACTTAACATCTTATTAAAAACAAGAATGATCCTAAACAATCGTCTATACAGCTTATTACAAAGGCATCCTCCAATTTCCTCGTTCGTTGTCAGAACCAAGACGGTACTTGCTCGTCGCGGATAATTCATTCACCATTTGTCGGTTTTGTTATCAACGCCTTTTGTGATTCGTGATAAAGGCACGCGATATATTATGTAGGTACATATGTATTATTTGGAAAGTGGGAAACAGAAATATCGTAATGGGAACGGGATGTGGTCACACTAGGTTTTTAGGTTCCCTCTGTTTAAAGTGTTGTGCGGGATACAGCGTGAAGCTGAAAAAAAAATCTAACATAAAAATATATTTTTTTAATTGTTTCTACAGATTGATACTGTGTCCTATTTGTATTAGGGTAACCGGAGAGAATCTAGTAATAAAACGCTGTCTTCTACACTTTCCGCCTAATTTTGGAAGAATTACGTTTTATGTGGCGGAACGGAAGTGCATTTCCTCTAGGAAACCGAACCCACAGACTTACCCACATAGAGTCAAACTAAACATAAATAAGCCTTAATACAAAAGTTATATTAAAATAAATCCATCCCATTGCCAATTCAAGGCACTTTAAAGCTATAGAAGTTCATTTATCCTTTTCTAAAAGCATCCAGACTATTGTGCTTTCCGTACATACACCATTACTGAAAACATTTTGAACATTACTTTCAAAATTAGATCTTAATTAAAAGCATGTATACAGTATTTATGTTTATCTTTAATATATTAATGGTATTTTCGTTCGCCATATTAAAATTTTAGTATTTCTGAGCTATTTCGATTACAAAATTCTCCTAGACAGAGACAGAGCTCGATGGTTGTGGGTTCGATTCTGACTCAAAATACTGTATTGTTTTCATTTCTTTGATAATTAATGATCTTTGACTTCTTTCTGGTAGAAGACTAAGCGCAATCTTAAGGTCTGCAACTCAATATACAATGTCTCAAACATTGGGCGATGCATGGGCGTGGAAATGTCTTAATATTAGGTGTCCAGAAGACAAATAGAGAAGATATAGCATATAGCTATAATAATAAAAATATTCTCCTACTCGTAATTAATTATTAAAATGATGATTATCTTGAATTATATTCTATAATAAATCTTACTAAACCGAAATGAAAAGACTATATAATTCCGAATGGAATCGAACCCAGAACCATCGTGATTAAATTCATACGTTACACCAGTGCCAAGACGACCTCATCTATCGCTATCAGATACGATTTTCTCGAAGCGATATATCTAAAGCTTCCTTTTTAAACTATATATTCGTAACGTCGAGTTACATTTGAACTAACATAAATTGTGGTCACTTTGACTGCGAGCAACGCTGCCGGCTTTCGAATATTACTATGCTAAAGTCGAGATATCTATACTCTTTTGAAATGGATTTTTGATATAATCGATATCTTTTTATTTATTTAGAATCTTTATTTTTTATTTGTATACAATAAATGAAGAAAAATCTACAAAAAATATATTTTAATTCATAACAAATGTAACAATTGAAACTTTGCAGTCTGTGGACTTACTAATAAAATTGAGATTTTTTTATGAAAATATGAAATACATAATTTTTTGAACAACAAATGGAAGTATCTTAATGGTTACAGAGTACCTTAACTCTAGGTTCCCAAGATCTCCCTTCCTACCCTGCTTTAAGTAGGATATAGTCGTGCAGCTAAAAAATATCTTCTATTTCCTAAAAACAAAATCAAACCTACACCTACTACTATGGTTGAGCGTTTAGTGAAAACTATAAATAAAACTAATGTCCCCATTTCGTGTTACTGAGTCAGCGTATCTGAGGACACCTTGTTTATATTTGTCTTGTAAATAACATCTTAGTTTTAATTAGCTAAGAGACTTGGAACGGGGTTAGTAAGGGATGCTTCCAACATATACAGATATACTATATATATATATAACCTTTACTACTTAATACTTTAGTAACCTTCAACTCTACTATATGATCGTACATATGTCCGATTTCTAGTTTTCAATTTTTATCTATTTTTTTACAAAACAAACAGTACTTTTTCGGCATAGTAAGGTTGACGGAAAGAACTCAATGTGAAGATTTGTCGTTCTCCGCCTTCCGCTCAAATTCCAGATATTTTGTGTTGAGTGGCGTAACACAACGCTGCCCTCTGTCGGGGAAAAATGTGCGTTTTCTAGAGTAAATGAAAAGAATCTTTTCATTTTTGTTAATTGTTTGTCTTGTGAGCTTAGTGTTATGATACTCTATTCTCCATGTTTCTCCTAATTTTTAAGATCAAAACAAAAAAAATATATAATAATTAATTCTCCAGATTGAGAATCGAACTTACAGTTATCGCATTTAGTCAACAGCTGTCTCACTACACTACGAGGGCTAAATAAAACATTTGCATATAGAAAGGTAAAAGAAAGAAAAAAGAAAACCCACATTTTACTTAAAGACATGAGTGCATCAAAGTGGCCATTCCTCTCTTGCACAAGAGGAGCAGAACGTTAACGCAGTTAGAGCAATTTTCACTCGATCTCACCGCACTCGCTCAAATAAAATGGACATAATTTATTCTTGGGTTTTTATACTTGGTACAATGTGGTGCTTTTTGTTTCGGTGATAATGGCTTAAATTGGTATTTAAGCTTTTCAATGGTGAATAAAAGTGAATTCGAATACGGTACTTTTACAATCAAGAAAAAGGCTATTGGATTATTCGGTTTATTCTAAAACTATGGTGAAACTATGGTTATTTAAATGGGTTACTATGGAGATACTGGTAAATTCTGAGTTCGGTTTTCACTCACCGTTGGAGAAAAATTATTGACATGTTGCTTATCATTTTGAAGATTCGTGAAGAAGAAAAGCAAAATATATCCAAAAATTCTTCGCTATCATTAAAAAACTAAATATTATCAGCAATTGGCAATTATTGTGCGGGGTTGAATTCCACCTATCAACCTGCAATGTCAAAATCAGATGATACAAAATGGAGTGTATAGTCATTAAGTTCTCTCGTCCGACCCTGTTATAGATATAGAGATGTTATAAAGAGAAAATCGTGAAACTGAAACAAAAATCGGCTCATTAATAATTTAATTCTATGTATTTTGTAACAAGCGGATAAGACAATCAAATTCGTATTATTTATATTATTATTTATATTTCCCACATTTGTATATAAAACTCACAAAGTGACGCCCACAATTACACTTCCACAAAGCTATATCTTAAAGAACAAAACACGTTTTGATTTATTATTTTCAAATTGTACGAGACGGCTTACAGAATCCGCCTCGATATTAGAAAGTATAATAGGGTCGGCTATTGGCTTTTCTAATACTAAGAAATAATTAAATTTACGAAAAGTGGGAACCTTTAAATACAGGTCATTAGCATTTCCTATAATGGTGTCAGTCTAAATGTCTAGTGATGAGAAAATATCGATAAAAAAACAATATAAATCGTAATATAAATCTATAAGCAGTTAAACACATATATACACCAGAGAATAACGTTTACACTTACTCACTTGCTTATTATAAATGTACTTCGAAGGTAATTTAATTGTAAACTTGATTCTGCAGAGAGCGGACTTAGAGCAGAAGAGGTGAGTGTTCATAGACATTTAAAGGCGAACTCAGCCTACTCTCTCTTCTTCTGAGCTCCTCTCCTTGTTGTTACAAGGTCGAGCTCGACACCTTCATGGTAAGTCCATAAAATCCTAAATCATTTAGTAATTTTTTCTCGTGTTTTTTAATTACATTATTTGTATGACATTTGTTGATACATATCAGTACTCTGCAGTTATTTATTTATTTATTTATATTCTTTATTGCACAAAATAAAATGTACAATAGGCGGGCTTAACGCTAAGAAGCATTTTCTACCAGCCAACCTGTCATGTGGAAGAACAAAATTTGTAGGTGTGTAGTAAGCTGTTTTGTTCGTAAACTTTACATATCATGTATGTACTAGTAACGATAGCTGGCCTATAGGTTTTCCAGTAATCTTTAATATGAAATAGTACTTCCTGATTAATATCGAGTTAAATCAAATAAATTATTATTCAACTTAATAATAAGTACAGATAGATAAATTTTTATAATAGTATCGATGTGATCAAGCAACACCCCTATAGCACCGTACAGTAATTGCGCAGCCACATTTCGGGGGTTCGAACATAAATTACACCTTTTATCCATTCCGATTGTACGACTGCCATCATTAACCGTCCCCTATTGCACATATTGAAACGTTACAATTGAAATTACTATGAGCTTACAATGACTTCTAATATATTTAGAGCATTATTGTGTTATATTGGTTTGATTTGATATTATATTCAAAATTAATGAACGTTAAAGTACCGGAAAATTGTTTAAAAATATATATTTTTTTGTATACTAATATTATACAACTAAACAGTTAGTCAGGCTGAACGCTTCAATCCCAAGAACTACTAGTACTTATTAACTAAACAGGTTGACTCTGAAATGAACTAAAATAAAAGAAACCGAATGATATTCTAATCAAGCTTGCAATGATGTTGGAGAAAAATCAATATATCCTTAACCTAAAATTAAAACTCCTGCACTAATTCATTCAAAAATATGATCAAGTCAAATGAATTTCCTTTAACTTGAATCCTTAAAAGATGAAACTGCTCTCAAATGCTTAAAGGACGTATTAAAGACAGATGTGCATAAATGATGAGGATACTGTAAGATGACCTGCATTCCACTTTAGTGCCTTCAGACATGAAGAGGCCCTGAGGTTCACTTGATCGGAGTTCAATAGGTCACTGATACCAAGATGGAACGTTTACTATGCAGGATATTACACTTTTTTTGAGATCAAACTTAACCTATATTAGAGGATATCCTGACGTTTTATCGACACTATCATTTTATTCTTGGATATTTTTTTTCCTTTGTCCTGGTTGTTTTGAGATAATTTATGTATCTTAAGACACTGGCGTCGATAGTAGAATAGTGGTGTATAGGTGTATTCTAATTAAATAGACTAAAAGATATAGATTTCACTATACAGGTTATTCATTAATGATTGGTAGGACGCAACCGAGTGGGAATCGAAGCCACAACCATCGTGTGTAAGATACATACTTTTCCATTGCATTATGAAGTCCTTGTATGAAATTACATTTCGATTATTTATCGCTATATGTAAGTTACGTACAATTTGGGGCTAGAATGTTCAAAGGAACTCGATCATTTGGAAGCCTTGTAAATGGACACAGGTCCAATTACTATAAGGTAGAGGCCTTTCTAGAGATTGTAGTTTATTTATATGACGATTTATTATATTTATTTATTTTACTCTGTTCTATTTCTAACATTTGGTCTAATTTTAAAGACATTCGAACAGGCGGAATTTAACGCCTTGTTATGTCTTTTTTTCAGCGCGTATATACATACATACGTCTGTTCTTTCATTGCGATATAATAATTAAACCAGAGAATCTATTTTGATAAGTGATACGTTATTGTATTTGTCTTGATGGCGCGAGTTCCAATGGATATCAATGGCGTCATTATTTTAATATCGATGTAAAGGTAAATTTCCTGTTTCTGTAAGAATTTCGAGAAACCCTCTTTGCTCTCCTCTACTCACTCTACATTTCTTATTTCCGGCTGCACATTGTCTGTAAGTTAGTTACTACCGGAAGAGCTGATAAAGAGAAATTCACTTATTGCGATGTGTCCGAGGAGATATTAAATAACTCAGATGAGTTTAATTATATTATAATTGAATGTGTAATATATTATTTTATGTTTTACCCGACCACGCCGAAGGAAGACATGATTTTGACCGATATGTATGTTTGTATGTTCATATGTTCTATTTCTTAAATACATCCCGTATCCGGTAATTGAAAATCATTTTAAAAAAAACAGTAAAACTTAAACAAAGAAAATATAATTATATAGTTAGTTTATACATACATCACAATCAATGCAATTTCAAATAATAATGTTTCTTTTTTCATATTTTTTAGAGTGTGATTATCAGTAGGGTTTTAGTTTTTTGAACGTAATTTTTATATTATATACGAGTATAGTAGACATGTCAATCAAATTTAATATTTCCATAATAGTCTTGACTAAATCAAGACTAAACAAACTCCCATCGGACTAAAATCACCAAATTACACAGACTCTTAATTAGTCGAAGCGAACAAAAAGGCACATAATTATCAATTTTCCATTCAAATAGCCCAGCGTTAATGAATGTAAGTAAGCATTCATATTTTATACTTTCTAAATAATTCAATAGAATAACATTTTATAGCGCAGTATGCTTAGAACGCCGTTGTACGGTGGTCGGCGCGGGTTCGTTGTGTTGGGGTAAAATGGACCTTATTGCTATAGGGTTAGGGGGTCAATGGGACCCCCCTAGTTGGGGCCGGGGTACACCACGCTTCGTTACTCCACAATCGGTTCAGTGTACACAGCGGCCCTTCCATGCGTATCCGTACCGCGTTTAATGTCTATAAGTGAGCTATGTTTCCAGGCTTTGTCTATGCAAATGTTGTGAATAGAACTAAATGTTGCTATAATGTTGTGTAATTTCAAAATGAAACCACCGTTAAATAGAAAGGCCTAATTAATGGTATTAAAATTTGTTTAAAATAATTAGTTAAATATGAGAATGTCAGTAGTGTCAGTGTTGTTTCCTTAAGAATATTCTCAATAACATAGACTTATGTATCGTTTTTACATAAATCGATGTAAATTCGATACTCAGACTAGCCCATTTGACCAAGCAGGCGAAGTATCATGTAAAAGCTGACAAAAGGTAGCGTAGTAACGCCACCTTTGGTCTTTTTTAGCATGTAACCCGCACATAGCAGGGTAGGCAGAGAACATGGTAACCTAATGTTAAAACACTCCGTTCCCTACTTTCTACAGACTGGCGATTTTCCACTGATGGCGTTGGGCGTGGAGTGGAAACTCAACGTTTCTTCTCTCTGATAACGAGACAAGCCCAAGCGATGGCTTTAACTTGTTACCAGAGCGAGGAAATAAAAACATTAAATATTTGGTTTCTCACTCGAGTGGAAATCGAACCCATAACCTCAAGAGTCGCTCCAACATAACTGGCCTCTAGATAATATTATATGTAAACTATAATTATTACAAACAGCAAAACCTAAATGCTAAATAGTGAATTCTAGCAATGGCCGTTTCAATTACAAACAATTGACCTTCCGGCGAAACCGAAATGCCAAATTAATCGAAGCTGGGTTCCCTGAACTATTATTAAATCATCTTCGGTACCAGTTAGAGCGTTGATTCGGAAACCAATAACTGAAATCTGTATTCCTTACGTACCTAAAGGTATCTCGTAGGTAGAGGTATCTCGTTTTCAAGTAATAAACAATTGTCGGAGAGAGAGAGAGAGAGAGACACTATGGTATTTTGATGGGACTGTATGGTGTTGGGTGTTCCTGTAGATTGACTGTAAATTGATTGGTGAATAATTAAATGTTGGTTTACGGTGGTAGCAATAGAACGATGTTTAACTGTGAGCTCTATGATGGTAGTTTCGGGCCCTGTTGAGGGAATAATAATAATAAAAGTTTATTTATTTTATTTGCCCGTCCTGATAAAGAAAAAGAGTTGAGGTCCATCACTATCATCTTCATCCATCACTGCGCAGTTATTGGTAAAATTAATATTTTATATCGTGTTTTAAATCTAAGTCCTCTTCAAGAAATAAACTGTCGAACCCAATCTCATATGAACTTGAACCTGCAATGACCACGTATATAATAATAGTTTTGGAACTGGTGCACACCAATATGTACCAATTCTAAAACAATTATTATACAATAGTTTTACAAGCAATATTTTCTAAAACGTGACTTCCTGTCAAATGAATATTCTATTGATTTATTAACCTAAAACTCTGAACCAGTAAAAGCTGTGGCATTTTTTACTTCACTTCGTACAAAACTGCTAGCCCCTAATTCTCTGGCATGGCACCAGTGTTGCAATGCCGTTGAATTTTTTACATTGAAATAGATTTTTTCGAATCTACCCTGGCGCAGTTGAAAAATGGTGAGATAGTTGTAAGTTCGATTTTTTTTATATCTATACTGTTATTTATGAGGCCAGTCGTGATGCAGGGGCACAAGTGTGCTACTGTATTGTTGGATTGTGGGTTCGAATCCCACTTTAGAAAATCAAATATTCAATGATTTAATTTCTTGAACGCCATGCCTGCAGAATTCAACAAAAAATAATGAAAGGAAGCGTCTAAATGGGAACGGAGTGTCATAACACTAGCTTCCAAGGTTCACCTTACCTACCCTTCTACCTGAGGGATACAGCGTGAAGTTTAAAACAAACTTCCCTAAAATAAATTATAAATCATATAAAAACTAAGCTAGTACTATTAAAATATGGCCCATATATAATAAGCCATACGCGTCACGACTTTTCGAGCCACTCTAATCGGACTGGCGCGCGGCCAGAAGATATACTGTGCTATACGTTCGCGAGGAAATTTTGCATATTCATGTTACAAATTTATTATTTGTACTTGCGCGTTTTAATCTAATATTTAACGTTATCAGTGTTAGTCAGGCGTTATCATTTATTAAAACCGCGTAATTGCAAGCTTTACTATCGATAAAGGCATAAAACGGTTATTTTATCATATATAGTAAGTGGTAGTGGTGGTGGAGGAGGAAGAAGTGTAGTGGTAAGTCCGTTTGCTATGCGAAAAGTCAAAGATTCGATTTATTTGCATGTAGGTCAGGTCGTTATTCCATAGTTATATCTGCCATGGAGAATTTGGGCTTATGCTGTACTAACTATATTTATACGTATAATCGGTCGAGCTCCACTTGGCCACGTTTATTTGAACATAAATACTTTCGATAACGAAAATGAAGCCTACAACCATCACCCGAAGCTGAACAAGTCCAAATCACCACAATACTATTAAACAGAACACTAAAATCAAAATCTATTACAAAACATAAACCCTTAATACCATTTCCATGCAATTCGAATTAGAATCCACAAACTGGCTATCATATAAATTCTATCAAATGAATTGCTTTACAAAACACATACGATATTGAGGGTGTAGTGTCGTAGTGGCACTGCGTTTGACGATCAACGCGATGATTGTGGGTTCGATTCCCTATCGGGCGAATGAATTATTTTATATTTTCATTTCCTCTCAATGCCTTGCAAAGTGGCAATTAAAAAATCACAACAGAAAATCTAATCATAGCTACTAGTGCAGGCGTACATCTATAAACGTGTCAGGTTGTGGGTTTTATTTGCATTCGCGGAAATAAGATATCAAAAACTTTTATTACCTCGCCAAAACGCGGCGTTAATTTCCGCCACTCAAGACATAATGCTTCCAGAATTTAGCTGTAAGTGGGGAACCGAGTGACTTAACACTAGGCTTCTTGCCCTTTGCCTACCCTGACAGACAGTGTAAAGCTGAAAAAAAGCTAGAAAAAAACACGCGTTGCCTTCCACCATTCAACACGTAATGTCTCGAGACTTCGGCTGTACTTGGAGAACAGAGTGTCTTAACACTCGTTTCTCTCTGCCTACTCCGTTAATTACAATCCACAAACAAGTAATAACATAAATAGTATGAAATGAATTGCTTTATAAAACACAGTATATTATTTACATACAAGCACCATACGTACTAGGACACAGTAACCCAATCAGCGGCCACGGCAAGCAATTTGCGGTAGCATTTCATTGTGCAATTTAAACTGTGTATTATTTAGATAACTTATGTACCCGGTAGTGTATTAGCGGTAAATATTTGATATCGCTGCGTTGTTTTAGTGTGATATTAGGCTTTTAATTTTGTGACCAACTTGGAGCCAAGATTGGGCTTTGAATTAATTAAACTGTAATATCTTTTTTTTTTGAAGCAATCGTGGCGCAGGGGTACACGGGTATTCCCGCCCAACTTTTTTTGCTTCTCGTCCATTTTGCCTAATAGAAAAAAGTGGTTAAGTGCAGGTCGGACTCGTCCACCGAGGCTCCCGTACCAATTTCACTGATTATAGTTCAACGGGATGGACAATTTACTAAAAAAAATACAAAATTAAATTTGCGGGCGCATGCACATATTATTTTGTACGAAATAAACTATAAATTTAATTATATAACATTTTGTTTTTGATTCACCTGCAAGAACAAACTTATCCTATAAGGATCCGTTTTTTTTTTACTTTTAAGGTACGGAACCCTAAAAGTGATCGAATATCGAATTCAGAACCAAATCCTAACACTAGAAAGTCAGTCCACTAAACCTAAATACACAACCCGTCCGAGCAAACATACGCATGTGCGCTGTACTCGTACCTCACATAATCCTATCATAATAAGTCGTTTCACAATCACAGGACAATACACGTCACAAAGTCTGGACGTTGGGTGGAACAACAAACGGATTAACACACTTAATTTTAACCCTTATTGTATGGTCATAGGGTCTAAAATCCACCAAATAAATTAATAGGCGCATGATATATGCGAAAATCAATTCAGTACGGATTTAGATGTATTATTTCACTGTAATTTAGATCTTGTGTTGTGGAGGAAAGGTTGACATTTGTATATCATTTAGATAATTTATATAAACAAGGAGTTATGAGATGGATTATGCATTGCTATTAAGGAAGTTCTGTAATATCTTCGAAGTCGAGGTACATGGGTTCGACTTGAGAAAAAAATATAAAAACAATTAATTACTGTGTGCGTATATGCGCATGCGCAATGGGAAAAATACATAGTTGAGGAACAATAAGGAAACGCGAACGTTTTGAGTGCGATTTCCCTTCGAAAGAATGAGTTACTTTTATTTCCTGGCTCTGGTAAAATGACAAATCACGGTGTTGAGTTCCGCCTAATGTCTCGAATATATCTACCCTACTATATACAAAATAAAACGTAAACATATAAAGAAATAAAATCCACATAAATATACCAACAAAACAAATAAATTACATACAATTGTATAAATCAAACACTTTACTAACTAAACAACGACTGTAGAGACAGCTCTATCGAGGCATTTGTAACTCTAGACAGAACACTCAATATCGATCAATACAAGTACACTATAAATTATTTATATCCAAATTATATGGTTAGCGAGCTTATGTCGCATTGCTGAGAAATTCATGTAATGGCCTTATTGTAGCTCTATTTTAGTTATCAATGAATATCTTCTATATATTATTGAAAGTGATAAGTATTTATAGTGGAATATCACTCTGTTTTGTTCGTTATTGAAAAGAAAATATGGCGAATGGCGAGACTCAATAATTTTACTCGTATACAAAATTTAAAACATTTCGGTTACAAAGACAAACAGACAAAGCACAACCTACGCAACGTACGTAGAAAGCACGAAATTTTTCGTTGTAAGTTGAATTTCAAGGTAATGAATACCCATACTTTAAAAAATACATATAATAAGGTCAAAAACAAAGATATAAATAACGTGGTATGGTTATTTTATGCGGCGTAGCACTTCGTAGCATGCTACGATGAGCTACGTTATTTATATTACTGATTATAGATATAAAGCTAAGCTTTCAAACACATGTTATACATATATCTATGTAAAATAAAATAATAAATTCACTGTGACCGATAAATTTGAACTTTTCACAAAACAATAAGATATACAAAAACACAGTCTGTGGTTGCAATATTATTCGTTATAGCCGTAATAATTGTTGGTTTCTGCTTCTGTCGACCTCGCTTGATAAAATTGAATCACGATGGTTTTGGGTTCAATTCTACTTAAGACACCTAAAACTTTGGATAATAAACTTGACAATTGATTGTTGATTTTTAGAGGCGTCGACTCGAGATTCGCTATCTGCTATTTTATATATTTTTTAGTATTTCTAATTGTTTTACCTGATGTTGAGTTTAGAAACCTAATTTGCCACTACCAAAATTTAAAATATCTGTAAAAAAAATTCTAACAAGTAAAGCTTATTACACTGTTCAAGAATATCTAGAGGATAAGCATGTATGGAATTAATGTCTATTGCATGTAATGCAGGATAGCTGCCAGCAAATGTAATAGTAAAATATACCATTGACTTTGAAAAGAACAACTGTTGAGTTACTTGCCGGCTCTTCTCAGCAGAACTGCCTTCCGAACCGGTGGTAGCTTTTTGTTAACATGTACATTCGACGATTCAAAAGTGCTTTTATAGTTTATTTGAATAAAGAAAATTTTGAATTTGAGTATGAATTTGAATCGTTATTGGACTTGACTGTCCATAACCTAAAAAGTCTCAACGGAGAACAAATTAATTATTCACTATATTAATTAAAACAATAACAAGTATTTCTCTAACATAGCATATTATAATTTATGAAGACGTCTCGATTTCAGATTGTCTACACAGATTAACACTGTCTAACTTCATCCGGTAGCGCAGTTCAGTTTCATTGCTTTGATAGTCAAATTGTTCTAGGGAAACTGTATAATAACGTATAGCTTGTTTAACGATAATTATAATATTTAATTTAAAGGTATTGTATAGAAAATATATTTATAAAATTGATAGACTTTTATTTTTTTTACATTCTCGCTGTATCCCACATGTATCAGGATAGACAGAGGAAACTTAGTGTTACGATATACCAATACCCGTTTTTTTATTGTTAAGTGCCGGAGCTTAACGCCGCTCTTGTATACAGACTTAATATCAATTAAATATAAACTGGGTTTCTCTTTGCAGAAGAAAATATACTTTTATATCTCTAATAAAATACAAAACACAACTCTAACCTAGTTAAAGTACAAACGCTAATTTGCTTCAAAATGTTTATTCGAACCCCAACTCCCCTATGAACTAACCATAACCCTATTTCACTGTCATTGTCCGAACGAGACGTCACGTCAAAGGAGATAATCAAATCATGTGATATTTAATTATTCTTCCGTACGTTATGCGATTATAAAAGGTCTTTATTTTCATTGAGGGGTAAAAAATTTAAAATTATGATACAATTGACAATTGTGGCTACGATTTAATTTTTTTTCGATGTTGAAAGGGCTCTCTCTCAGCTTCACGCTGTATACCGCACACAGCAGGATAGGCAGAGGGAACCTGTGGAAAGTGGGACTGTAAAACCTACTGGTTATGGGTTCGATACCCACTCGAGAAGATGAAATATTTATTTAAATTTATATTTCCATTTCTTCGCTGTGGTGTTTTTGTAAAGCGCGGCGTTGAATTCCGCCACCCCAGCACACAATGACTCCAGAATTCGGCAGAAAGTGGGCAACGGAGTGTCTTAACACTACGTTCGTGTGCGGGATACAGCGTGAAGCTGACTTATTACTAGATTCCTTCTGTTTGAAGAGGAAAAATTGTGAAACTGAAAAAGTAAGGCTACAGTACTTAAGTTATATAGAAAACCAAGTTGTACATTAAAAATAAATTAATAAGATACAAAATATTCTACAACTTCCAAAATCCAGGCTTAAAACAAACCCTCAAATTCCTGAAACCGTTATGCTTTTGTTACTTAATTCGTACAATTTTGAACAATGCTCTTTAAAACTATTTAGTTTGTACATAAGTTATTTGATAGATCTACAGATTTTCTGTATTGCTCCAATTTTGTTGCATCACGCTGTATCCCGTAGAGGGAACCTAGTGTCATAACAGTCTATTCTCTTATTTATATTATAAACAGACGACACATTTAGCAGTGAAGATAGAAAGACCCTGCTATGCTATGCTTAAAATATTTTTTTTCGTTCTTTTTTTCAATCTAAGTATAGGTACCTCTTTTGTCTCTCATAGAGTCACAAACCTATAATATATCGCTATCATTAACTCTATATTTTTACCAAAATAATGATATTTTAATGAAAGGTAGAAAATAAAATGTTTGAAAGTATTTTTAAAGGGAACCCTGTAATATAATATTTAAACATCTGCTCTAGAAAGAATATAGTTCCTTCCTTGAAAATAATAATGTTGTTTCAAAAGACATTCACTTTTATTAAAACTATATTATTTTATGAAAAAATTTGTATTTTAGTAACGAAAATTATACAGAAAATATGAAAACCAAGGCCATCTTGTGCAGTAGAACAACGAATGATTGTGGGTTCGATCCCTACTCGTGATAATAAGTAATAACCGCTATAACACGTCAAATTCTATTATTTTCCTGTCCCATAAAAAAATCTAATTCAAATATTCAAATGTCGTCAAAATCGATCCAGTAAATCACAATTACAAAGTAGAAACATTCGAACAATGTTCAACTCGCGACAAAAAGCTCATAATTGGTTTTTAAACAAACCTCATATTCTAGGCCGTTATGGCGAAGCGGTAAAGCATCTCACTGCAAACGTGAGGGTCGTGAGTTTGATTCACACGCGGGGAAATGAATTATTTTCGTTTTCTTTCCTTGGTAATAAGACAAAGCGCAGCGTGTCTCTAAAATTGGACCAAAAATAGAGAACAGAGTATAGAACAAGGTTCCATCTGCATATGTCTATCCCGATATTCACGAAATAATAAAAAAAAAAACTAATTCAAATATTCAATATTAAAACAAAACCTTATCAAAATCGATCCATTAAATCACAATGACAATAGAAACATTTGGGCAATGTTCAAAGCGACAATGAGACCGTAATTGGTTTTTTACACAAAACACATATTTCAGAGGCTGTCATCATTAACCAATTAAAACGTTTTGCGTGCTTTTTGTACCCTGCGTGCTATTACCGATGTCCGCAAATAAATTATGGCTCGGTAATATTTGACTCTGATAATATAAAGGGGAAAGGGGTTCAATTCCCAACGAATACCATGGGGGAATAAGTACGTACAGATATTTGGCTGGTTTGTTTATGATTAAAAATATATAATTTGCTAATTTATATATGTATGTACATTATTAGTCATAGCACAGGGCACAAGGGTTGTGGATTCGGTTCCACTTGAGGAAATGAAATACATATTTAATAGTTTAATTTTCGTATTGGTGTTGTTTAGTTTTGTGTAAGAATTTGGCGGAAAGTTGGGACGCAAGTGTCTAATGAGAACGGAGCGTCTTAACACTAACTACCTTGCTACGTGCAAGACGCCGCGTGAATTGGAAAATATATATAGATATGTATATATATTATCCACCACCTCACCCATAAATCTTAAGTAAATTTTAGAAAGTTATTTCCTTAAAAGATATTTTTTTACAAAATATCATAATCCAGTATGAAATAAGAAGACAATCCAGATTATTTTCTTCAATAACAAACATTAGAGTAACTAAAATGCGAAATCCTAATTGCTCTAGACAAACATTTCTTACATACATAATTGGACCGAGTTTTTCCGAGCACGTCAGGGACTTGGGACAATCAATTCAAATTACAAACTTCAAAGCTTTTTGGACGTCTCTTACAAAGTACGTAATAGTTGTAAGAACTTATATTCCTTGTAGAATTGAATACATTATTTCTAGAATACTGTTGAAACGTTTTATTGATATACGTGTTCCACTTCAGTTTTTGGTCCTTGGAGTATTTTTTGACTTTATATCAGGTCGTCGTTTGTCTGTAAAAACGCGAGGGTTCTGGGTTTGATGGGCATTCAGGGTAATAATGTTGTAATTTAAATTAATTTAATGTCCCCGATATGGTAGACAGCATACTCAACACTTAATTTCCCGAAAATCGTTCTTTTCATTGGGCACAGAATGAACTAGGTTCCCTCTGTCTAATTTAACACATGAAGTATGTGATGATTGTGAAGCTAAAAAAGAAAGGAAGCTCTAGCAAAGCAAAGGAATATTTTTGGTGCAAACCGCACTTATTACAAAAACAGCAATAAAAAATTTAATTTTAATTAAAAATATTATACGAGTTGAACCAACAACGTTATATTACGAAGGTGGAAACAGCATTTTAAGTATTTAATAAAGGAGCAACGCGATGTTTTTATTTTCTTACACTTGTTTCTTATATTTCCGTCCGGAATAAAACGTATAATTAGAAAATTTAAAAAAAAATAATTACATTTTTTGTTCATGTATTAATCTTAGGAGGAGACTTCGGTTGACCTTCGAAAACGTGGTATCGATAATATGAGGAGAAGGTCACGCAAAAAGCATGAGAATCTCTGGACGGCGTGAGATTGATGACAATGGATGAAGAAAGAGGTTTTCAGAGACTGTAGCTTTTATCACTCCGTTCTTCATGGCTATCCTAGTAAGCTTCACGATGTATCCCGCAAAAAGCAGGGTAGGGAGAGGGAACCTAGTGTTAAGACAGTCCATTCCCCACTTTCTGCCGAAATCTGGAGGCATGCGTGTTGAGTGGCAGAACTCAGTGCCGTGCTTTGCCTCGACACCAGAGCGGAGAAATAGAAACATAAACGTTAATAAATATTTCACTTCCTCGAGTGGGAATCGAATCCACAACCGTAGCTTTACAGTCACACCCTTGTGCCAGTGCGCCGCCACGGCCTCACATATAGATCATCAGACTCAAATATTCAATTCCAATAATATCAAATACATAAATGTGAAACTGATTTTTTTTTTTTAATTTAACAATACTTATAAAAAAATGGTAGTTCATATTTGAAAACAAATAACCATTGAACTATTTCTTATTCGTCGACACAAAAGACCGAGGATGCCATTCGAAGTTAAATATAGCGCGGCAATTTACTTCGGTATCGAGAAATTACTCGAACTATCAATTTAATTGGCTTGCTCGAAACACCAAGTTTGTTTAATGTTGGAGAAAAACGTACAAATGGTAAATAAAAGAGAAATAAAATTGTCAAGACTATTAGGGAATATTAAGTGTGCATGTATCTATTTGTAAACTATCATAATCAAGATTTTATAAAATTATGTTTCGTATAAGGAATAACAAATATTCTAAATAATAAAATTATTCAAAAATAATTTCAATCCCTCTTGTTGTAGTGAGACAGCTCATGGAGTGGGAATCAATTATTAATTGGGGAATTATATTTATTTATAAGTGATATGTTGTTAAGCTCTATCGTTCAACACCTTTCGTTACAAAAGTTGAGCAGAAAGGGGCGGACGGAGTGTCTTAACATTACATTAGTTAGTTAGTCTACCGATGCTGGTATACGGTACAACGGGTCTTAACCCGCTGTTTTTTTATATTAAAAAAAAATTAAAACACAATCGATAACTACTTAATAAAAAATCTATAAAAATTAATTGTATATATATAAACTGTTTCAAGCCGTACCGTCGATTATAAGTCATGATGAGACAGACAACGCAAGGAGTATAATAATTCAATTCTCCTGAAAATCTTCAGCTTTGTTTGAGGCCCCTCAAAGAAATAACGAGGGATGTATTTGTTGTCCTTTGAGAGGAATTTTCTTTTTTATTCAGAAAAAACTTTCAGTAACTTTCAGGGTTGCTTAAAAATATATAGACTGGTTAAAACAAAGGCCAACCTTAATATACATAAGCTGGATGGAGGTCACGGTCGTGAGTTCAATCTTCAAATTAACATTTTATTTAGTTTTACACTAAATTCTGCACATAGCAGTTCAGGCAAAGGGTATCGGGGAACCTATTGTTAAAACACGCCGTTCTCATTAGGACATTTCCGTTCCCCACCTTCCACCGAATTCTGAAGGCATTGCGTGTTGAACAAGGCGCTTTGACTCATCACCAGAGCGAAGAAGTGAAATATTAAATATATAATTCCTCCAAGTGAGAATCGAAGCCACAACCTTCAAGTTTACAATTACACCCTAGTACCTCAAACTGAAGATGCATAAAGATTAAATATATGAAGCATCACGTTATTCTATTATTAGGGGTAACATACAAAATACAACAATTTCATACCATAGTCGATATTTAATTATATACAAAGGGTAACTTAAAGGGGACAGGCCGTCACAAGATGGATAGGTCTAACGAAGTCATACATCCTCTGCGGTAGAGACACCCTAATAATGTACACTATTAGAATCGCTTGTAAACACACGTCATGTTGTGAAAGAAATTACTAAAAATAACCTTATTATTTTGTTGACGACGTTGAGTTCCGCCACTCAAAAGTAAAAATAACTGAACACGCAGCTTTTTTCAGGTTTTTTTTAGTTTCACACTGTATTTCGCACCGTAGGAAGAGGGAATGACGGAGGAGGTAAAACTTCCTATTGCCACACATTCGACGAATTCTAAAAGTATTGCTTGATGAGTGGTGAACAATATTAAGCACGTCGTTTACTACTTCAGCGGAAAGTGATAAACTAAGTATTTAACATTCATTTTCGCACTAAGTACCTACAGCAAAAAAAAAATATAATTAAAATGGTAATATCAAATGGTACTTTTTTATTAAACTAACTACCTACATATTTATCGAATTAAATCGACAAGATTTTTTATTCCCGATTGAATGAAATATTTTTTATACAATGAAATAGGATTTGTACCCACCACTCCATATATCTCAATTATTAGATCTCCGCAATGCCACTCCATTATCGTGCCCTCTTTCGTTTTAAATTTGATCAGTGATGACAATAACGTTCGTTGGTTAACTCTGTGCTAGGGTTCGTGAGATACCCCACATACAGACAGACAAATAATCTAATTTGCTATGTAATGTGAATATTGAAATGGCTGTAATAGCTGTTCCTTATAATGGGAGGAGGATTTGATTTTTAGATATAAATTTATTTATTAATACAAAAATACAGCAAAATAATGTAGGCAAATGTGAATAGAGTTTTTTTAGCTTTATGTTGTATCTCGCACATAGAAGGGTAGTCAATGTTAAGATACTTCCGTTTCTCTCTCTGAATTCTCGAGGCATTGCGCGTTTGGATAGCGCAACTCAACGCCGCGCTTTAAATCTGCATACACTTATGAAAAAATCATTACAGATTCGCTTACTCACAGACAAAACGCTGGCCAAATGGCGCGGCGTAGAACGCCGTAATTTCACATATAACTGTAAAATAGCAATAAGGGAGTATTTTTACGTTTTATAGTCAACACAAACGAAATTACAGGCGTCTACTAATCAAACAGAAGTCCTGCTTATATAAGTATATACCAACACGAGTATGTCTGTACATGTACGAGTATGTATGAGTTTAAAATGATTTAGAAGTCAGCACAATGCTGCACTGGCTGAGTGCCCCGCTGCACGCTGCACGCTGTACGCTATACGCGAGTAGACTCTGCAAAAAGTGCCTACCAATTGAATAATCCATTTTGTTTAGACGAAACTTATCGGCGATGAGCGGTTTTGTATGGGAATTTATTGGTTATATAAATTTTAATGTGAATTCATTGAAAAATATTAGATTTTCTATTGAAATTATGATTTAATCCTTGATTCATGTGAAAACGTCAAAATAATCAGTCAAATGTTATCCGCTCTACCGCCTACTGAAAGAGCGAACTATTGTAAGATTATAGAAAACAAATATAATATAAAAACATGAATCATTTTTTTAAAAAAAATACAGTCGAATTGATAACCTCCTTTACAGAAGTCGGTTAAGAAATAGAATGAATTACCTTGTAATTATACTTGCTTATCCGAAATAATCGGACCCATTCCATTCTCCAGAATCTCTAAACACCAGGACTCTGGCCACCTATATACAGAAACCGACGTATTATTAATTTATATTGATAGGTTTCATTTAACTTTGAACTTGATATCTTCTACTTGGACCATCCCACTAAATAGAGACCGAGCAGCGGTCCATATGGTTCTGCCAAAATATATTAAGGATTAATACTCGCTTTTGTTGTTTTTTGTTATAAATATATAATGTTTGTACGGTGTCCACTGTAAAGTTAACAAATATTTATTTGTAAATGGTGAAATATTTTTGGTTATATTTTAGAATTTAATTGATATATGGTACGTTTATTTTTTTTTATATTATATGATGGAAACTGAGGTTTTTCTCTAATGCAATATGTTTCGTTAAAAAGAGTACTTTATATTTTTTCCTCAAATTTAGTGCGTTACAATAAAAAAACAAATACCATCTATCGAAACAACACCAATATGTATTGAGACTATATACTTTCGATTCAAACCTACAATGATCGTACATAATTAGACATTTACCTATTATTTATTTACTTAAATTGAATTTAAATAATAACTGACAAGTTAGTCAGTCAATAACCTATCTAGATTGCCAGTCAGTTATTTAGTGACTCTATATAGAACAATACCTTCTCATCCCGTTGATACAAAACAGTCGTAACAATTACGAATTAAGTTGGCACTCAAGATTTCGGTGATGATGGGAAACATTCATTTTAATTTGCTAATGGCAGTAGGGTGGAAGTTTATTTTGAGCTAAATTTTGATAAGTTCTACGACCGATTTTCATACAGTTACATAGAGAATTACTTTAAAAAATCACGTGTTTCTTTTTCAACTTCACGCATTATCCCGCATATTGTAGAATAGGCAAAAGAGACTTTGTGTTAAGACACTCTGTATTCCACTGTCCAATTGGAAAGTATTTAGACTTAAGTTACGCATTATAATTTGAAAATAGACGAAAAGTGGAGCACTTATACGGTTAATCAATTAACTCTCTTTTCTTAATCCAAAAGGGTCGATCATATTCTTATTTTACAAACGCATGCAAAAGTTTTCCCTAAAACCCCTTTTAAATTATAATAAAAAAAGGTTCAGCAATAATCGAAATTAAACAAGTCTACAAATGTAAGAAAAAAAATGAGCAAATTCAGGAACAAATGTCCAATTAACGTGATTTTTTAATGGTCGGAAACAAAAATGCCGACACTAAGTTTGAGCTCTTTAGTATTTGAGGACGTTAAAGGGAAAGAAATTGCAAAAAAAAAACAAAAAAAAACTCGACGATCGCATTTTTGCTATCCGTGTTGATCGTGTTTTGTCTGCATGACCATAATTCTGTACTAAGCTTTGCCTTTGGCTTTATCGTGTTTTCATAGCTTCATAATTTTTTTTAAGCCATCTTGGCGCAGTGGAATGCTATGATTTTGGGTTCGATTTCCAATCAGAAGAAATATTTAATTAATTATCGTTTCCTCGCTCTGGTAATTCAGCCAGTCGACACAAAATATGTCACGAGTTAGACTCCGGAAAGGAATGTCTTAACACTGGGTTCCGTCTGCTTACGCTATGCGAGAAAAAGCGTAAAACTAAAAAAAACGCATTTTTAATTTTCAAGTATTTACGTTCACCAATTTTATCCAATTCATGATACATTACGTAACAAATTGTGACGATTAACAATGTTATACATGTGGCTAAGCGAAGTATTCTATGTATTATATTTTATAAAAGAATAATTTCAAGACTGGGACTTTTCTTCATTATCAATAAACAAAAAAACAAGATTTTTAATTTAAAACGTAATGACACTCGATATCTCCACCGCATTCTTCATTCGGCACTCTTAGAACGTTTGTCTCCAATTGTGATCAAATTCGAGAGACCCTCTTAATATTCTCCCTCTAAGACGTAAAAAATAATGCTTCATATTAATGAGATCGGCTAAAAATGATGATCATTAAATGCTAATGATATATTGCTTATCAAAAATAAAATCAATATACCACAAACTTTGTAATGAGTGAGTTTGAAAGTATTTTATTATTTTAATTGATGTCTAAATTAAATATGACGAAATATCGAAGATATCATCTAAAAGATTAAAATCGTAACTTTATTTTCCACGCATAACAGGGTAGGCATAGAGAACCTAATGCTAAGACACTCCGTTCTCCGCTTTCCACCCAATTTTTGGTACAGTCCTAACATAAAAACATAATACTCTACATTAATACAACTCTACGCTTAATAGAAGAGAATAAAGTAAACAGTAGAGTCCACATATTGTCTTAGGACGTATAAACTCACATAGTACGTACACTCGGTACAGGTATGAATATGCTGATTGCTGGAGAGCTAGAAATTATGCAAGTATAACCTATATGTGTATATAAATAACTAGCTACGAGTAAATGGGCAACTGGAGCTTTCTGGTTGAAGTATTATAATCGTATACATAACACGTCTGTCTGTTCACTTGTGGCTTCGCTTCGCCTTACAAATAACTATGACTAGAGTATGTCGAGACCGTCATGGCACAGCGGCACCAACCTCACTTCTAACTAAACCATTCCTCACTTTCCGCTGCATTTTCGAGGCATGGCGAATTAAGTGGCGGAACTCAGAGCAAGGAAATGAAAGTATAAAACATGTCACTACCTTGAGTGGGAATAGAACCCAGAACCGTCACGTTTATAATCATACCCTTGTGCAAACAAACCACCAGGGCCTCTCGACAGTGCTATTAATATTAATTTAACTTTGGCGCAAAATTGTTAATTTCTAAGTTAAATTCAACCAACTTGAATTCAATACGAACTTTCGTTTATAATTGGAATGGATTACACCTAACATCAATCTTGTATCCATATAATAAAGAACCCATTGTGAATAGAAATGTTAGTGTGTTCTATTTTCTCTTAAATTTCCAAGCAGTTAAAACTATCAAAATTTAATGTATTTTGAAAACATGAGGCCAATCATTACGCAGGGATACGAGCATAAGACTGTAAACGCCACAAGTTATGGGTTTGATACCCACTCGTGAAAAGTCCTCCAGAAAATGATGGAAAGTGGGGAGCGGAATATCTTAGCACTATATACAATATCCGGCGTGAATAACGTTGGGTTCTGTTATTCAATTTGAATGTTTTGTTGAAATGAGATAAAGATTAGAATCTGTACCACCCTGCTATATTCAGGAACGGATAACATTTATCCTAAGCAGCAAATCTTTTTTTAAGTAGACCCTTCATATCCAAATTACTGTCAGTAAACTTTAAAAGTGTCAGTAGACACGGTAAAAGCGAGACTGACACTTTCGAGCTTTCAATATTGTTTCAAAGACACTTTCCTTATCACCATTAGCATGTTTATTGTCGGATTTTGAGAAGTTTCAATGGAGAATAATTAAGAAACGTCGCCAATTCACAAGTTTTGTGTAAATTATATTGAAGTGAATGAAGTGAAATAGGTACGCTCTCTAAAAGACGGGTATTATGAAGGCACTTGAGTCAACAAAGGTATAGAAAGTGATTTGTTAATAGGTTGTGATTTAATTGAGTTTTTGTTTATTTTTTTTGAGAACAGAAGGAGTTAGTATAAAGATACCCAACTCCCAACTTTCTGGTGAATTTTGAAGGTATTTTGTGTTGAGTAGCGGAAATCAACGCCGTGCTTTGCTCTGACACCGAAGCGAAGAAATAAAAACATTAAATATTTATATTCCTCGAGTTCGAATCGAACCTACAACCTGTCTCGCTTATAGTCACATGCTTTTGCCCCTACGCCACGACTGGCCTTAAATTTTTGTTTATAATAATTATAAAGTACTCCATGGGGAAGACTACGGAGAGAATTTTATGATTAAGCAATGCTTGTTTTTGCAAAAATATCCAGAATATTGAACGTAAGTAATAACGTAAGTTTTGAGTGGCAAAAACCAACGCCGCGCCTTAATAGAGATACAAAAGTCAAAATTTCTAACTTCATACTGACATCAATTACAATTATCAGTCAGTTTGTCAGTCACATATTGTTCTAAAGCTATAGAGTCGCCATCACTAAATTAATTAATAGCGGCTCATTAATAACCCCGAAACGGTAATTATTAGTCGCTCTAATCCGACGTATTGTTTGTAATACAAACTGTGATTTCATTTTGTGATTTAGTTTGTTTATTTGAATTTGTAAAATACTCATTTGCGAGGCGACCGTGGTGCTGTGGGGTAGCGTTAGACGGTATACGCGATAGTTGTGAGTTCTATTTCCACTCGAGGGAATGGTTAAATTAAAATTATTTTCATTTTCTTGGGTACACGATGTTAAGTTACGCCACTTAACAGGCAATGTTTCGATAAATGGGCGGAAATTGGAGTACAGATTGTCTTAATAACTAGGTTTCATTGAAATATGCTGCATTTTACGAGAAAAATGTGTAGTGCATATGGTTTATATAATACTAGTGGACCCGGACGCGGCTACGCCTGCTTGAACAATAAGAATATTTTCGCGTCGGTCATACTGTGCCGCCCGTAGGCTAGGTCCTTTCGAATCAGTGACATCACCTTAATTATTTATTAGTATGTTATTCAGTAAACTATAATTTCAATCTAGATAAAATGCTAAAAGTGACTATAATATTTATTTTCATAAGGATGAATATCAAAATGTCCCGGTAAAGGTTGCGTAGCGACGCGACGGTTGTTATTACATGGCATGGCAGAATAAATTGCATGTCAAATTAGAATGTACTTTAAAATATATTATTATATATGTGTAATGTAATGTTATATAGCCTATAGCACTTCTGAAGAATGCAGCTTTCATACAAAACAAAAACAATGTAAATCGGACCAGTAGATCCAGAGATCTTAGCGTTCAAACAAACAAACAAACAAACAAACTCTTCCGCTTTATTATATTAGTATAGATTGTGCTGCTGTTGTGGCATATCACTATCATATTGCCCTATGATCAATAATAATAATGAGACCAATATTTTGATTAAGAAGATAAGAAGAATACTTAGTTTTTAATTTTGCGCAGCAGTAAATAGATTTGTTACTATACTCATTCTACGCATTTGCAATGTAAAAGCGTCGTAAACTTAAGCAAAATTAATATAATTTGAAATAGGAACAACTTTGAGCGAGGCTAGTCGTGGCACGGGGATTGTAAACGGGACAATTTGTTGGTCGAGGAATCAAATATTTAATATTTTTATTTCCTCGCTCGGATAACGAGGTGAAGTGGTCAAAACTCAAAACTCTGGTTGAATGTCGTGAGAGCCAACGGTCTAACCACCGAGGATTGTGAATGCCGTCTAAAGTTCGATCAAGAAAAAGGAAGGACATGCCTCTGAAACAACGCTTTCCTGATCGGTTCATTTTAAAACCATGTTCATTACAATCCAAACTTAAGCCCGTACAAAACACATACAAATTCAAAGAAGAATCTAACGTAGATAGATAATAAAGCATTCTCCTCTCGAAATCCTAAAAGGCGAAGTCTAAGAAAACACTTAACTACTAAGCAAATAATCCAATAGGCTTAACCCTTCAAATGAACACGGCACAGCCAATACTACCAGAGCTTATATACAGAACGTCACGAAGAAGGGTAAACTTAAATATTGACGAAGCTCTCAGCGACAATGTGAATTGAACTTCACGCCTCAACACACTGAAATGGTATTTTTATATAAAACAAAAATGATGAGTAATGTGTTTTTGATATTTTTTATGATTATGTGAAATTGGGAATAAAAATAGTCATTTTTTTTATTTGACAGTACTGTATAGAATTTGTTAATAGGAACGAAAGTGGCGACTAGTTTTATTCTTCAAGCTTCACTTTTTTCCCGTATACAGCATAATAAGATGGAACAAATATAGTGTTAAGATACTCTATTTTCCACTTTCCGCCTAAATTTCGAGACATTTTATCAAAATTTGCTGATCATTTCAAAAGTTATACGCACAAAATTAGGAAGCGACTTTATTTTTAGCTAAGTAAAGAAAAAAAATCCAATTGTTTATTTAGGAAATTGCATATATTTACATAAATATATTTACTATTATTTAACAACCTAATATTTGTTTAGAATACGTTTACATATAGTATTAAAAAGCTTCCAATACAATAAAAATACGAGAGTAAATCACTACATTTATTACATTAAAAATAAACATTTCTATTCAATACAACATATAACCTTTCAATAACCTTAAGCGCATATCCGGTGAAGTGGACCTTTCTAACAGGATATTTTTTTCGCAAAGAAAAATCACCAGAATCAAATCCCTTACCCACGCAATTGGGTCCGGACATGAACCACGCCACATAATTAAATTGCCGGCTGACATACTATTAAGGAGCCCCAAAAACGGTTGAGTTGAACAATTTATTCGGCGTTAGTGAGTAGTGACGTCACTTCGCGTCCTCAAGCGCACCTGGTACAATCAGTCCCCTGTCAGATTGAAGCGGGTTAAGTTAGCGATACGTAAATAAAAGACAAAATTTCGTTTGGACTACTTTATTTATTTCGTGTAAAGTTATATGCAGCCAATTTATTTAATCAACTACAATCTATGTATAAATATATAAGTATGTATAGCTTTAAGGTGCATGTTGTATATAGTAGGGTAGGCAGAGGGAACATGGGAACCTAGTGTTAAGATTCCTATTAAGATACTTTCATTTCACACTTTCTACAGAATTCTGGAAGTATTGCGTATTGAGTGGTGGAACTCAATGTCCCGCCTTGCCTCATCAACTGCAATGTACACTGTAATCTTGTAAATTAGAATGTCTAGCAAGTTAATAATGTTATTAATGAAAGATATACAAAAAAAAAATAAAAATAGATTCGGTCCGCTCTGATATGTCAAATACAGCGTGAAGCTAAAAAAACATAAATAAATGATTTCATTATGACTTCCGGTGAGTAAAAACAAAGTTTTTAATTTCGCGTTCAATGTAACAGAATATATTTTTAAAATATATATAGAAAAATTAAAATATGATTAATATTAAACACCTCCCGAGTAACGATATATATTAATTCGAATTAATACACATACAATTCATAAAGTAATTAATAAAAACTATCATTTGCTCAGGCTAAAGCCTTAGCCATAACATTTAATATTATTATTATTTACTTTTAAAAGAAACTTTAACTTCTATCTTTCAAGCTTAGTCCGATAGTTCCTATTAGCATAAGTGCACCTACTACTAAAGTAGACCTACTACTAAGAGGAGTAATATTTTTTTATCTGCATGCCATATCTTGTACAAATCAAGGTAGGCAGAGAAAACTTAGTATTAACATATTCCGTTTCCTATTTTAAATCAAATTGTAGGAAAATTGCATTTTGATTGTCGAAAATCGCACTATGCCTCGAGAGCCAGAGCGAAGAAACGAAAATATTAAATATTCAATTCCAAAGAATTGAACCAGCAACCGTTGCGTTTACAGCTATACAACTGTGCCCCTCCTCCATGACTCCAATAATAATAGGTTATATAAAAATATTCCCTAATTTTCCCGTCTTTTCCAGACGTTCCGTAATACAATCAAGATTGACGAAAACCATGTCCTGCATAACAGTGTCTAATACCACACTCCGTAACATTACTGCCCATAACTGCCACTTACTGACTATCATAACTTGAAATTAACTTAGTAATCTAACATAAAATAAATTTATGGACTATCAAAGTAGAGTTGGCCGAGGCCTGGCGTGTTTGGTGTTCATTAATAATGAAAGTACAATGTTATATTACCATACAACTTTGTATTACAATGGGGTACAAATGACCAGCTGACGGCATTTGCGGGATTGATTCGATTTGTAATTAATGCAATATGATTTATAGCTAATAGTGGTTATTTATAGTTAAGATCTGCCGCAGAAAAGTTAGCGTTTGTCGCCGAATTACGAAACTGTATTTTCGGAGAGGTTTCTAACCTAACCATAGTATCGCACTATTCTACATTCTCAGAAAGTTTCAAAAATTATTTCATTTAAAAACACGGCCTGATATGAGAATCGAATCTATAAACTAAGAAACAAGAAGAATTTTGTCGTATGTAAATAAAATTTAAAGAAAACGTAATGATAGATAGACAAGTACAGTCGCACCCAATTAATGGTTTTATAATAGGTATTGTGAGTCTACAGTTATCTTTCGACTCGAGTGGATGTATTATTAAGACGTCAGGTAGCGGCGTCCATCCGTGAAGATATTAGAAAGTCATTCTTTGTTATAATCTGTATAAAATGGTAGATTATGCATAATATTAAAGGAAAAACTTGATGGTCTTGGTGGTATTGTATTTTTTAGCTTATATCATATATTTTGAGACCGGCCGTGGCACAGGGTCAGATTGCGGGTTCGATTCACACCCGAGGAAATTAAATATTTGTTTTTTTTTCATTTCCTCGCTCTGGTGACAAGGTAAAGTGCGGCACTGAACACGCCACACGCAATCCTCCTCCACCCAACACGCAATTCCTCCAGAATTCTGCGGAAAGTGGAGGCGGAGTGTCTTAACACTAGGTTACGAGCGGGATACGGCGTTGAAAAAAATCGTATTAGAAAAGTTTTAGTTTTCAGTGGAATATAGTTTTCCACTTTTTTAGTTTACATACTCGTAATATAGTAGTGACCACAGAAAGAGCCTAGTGTCAAAAAATTCTGTGCTTCTGTTTTGCCCGTATTGTGTGTTGAGAAGTATTATAAACTTTATAAAAATATTACAATACACTTTTAATATCACAAAAATATCGAAGGAGTAACATGAGAAACACGTTCAAACAAATACTATAAAACTAATATAAATTTAATTTTTTCTACAAAAAAGATTTTTTTCCTAGAAAATAATTTGAACTGAGCTCACAATTTTTAATCCAAAATGTACTTTCTCCCGTAACAATGTTCCCCGTGCCACTCGCTCGGACTCGCACTCGGAAAACCATTAATTGCAATGTCGATTCCTTTTCTTTTTACATAATTTAATTTTAGTGTTGAAATACGAATGTATTTTATTCGTTGTTGAACGTGTCCATATAGGTTTCCGTGTTTGAACAGAGATCTATTTTGATGAAATTTACATTAAGAATAGATTTTAAATGTTATATAAAATTAGTAACTCAATATCCAATCCTCCTGGATTCGGCAGCAAGTGCAGAAAGGAAGTGTCTTAACGACGAATTAAAAATTTCACTTGTTTTTATATATTCGTATAATACTTGTTGTAACATTAACATTATATCATTATTCCAAGTAATAAGATTAAGATAAGCCACTGAGCTTTGCATCTGAGTACAGCGTCAATATTGTATACCTACTCGTAGAGCGTCTTCATATTTATAAAACAGTGCCCTCTTGTTTAACTTTTACGGAATCCCTCTTAAGAGGGGCCTCATTTAAGTCCCTCATGGAGAGGGACTCTAACGACCGAATGTTTGTACTCGGTACAATTTATATAAACATTGATTTTACACCCTTTTAGCTTTGCTATAAATTGTTTGTTTCACTTCGCTTCGGAGACGTTTTATTTAGAATTTTGTTTGAACTGCAACAAGTTATCTAATTTAAGAAGCATCCGGTGTAGACGCCGTCGTGCGAGGGCGGTACTCTTGGCGGTGTTATTTTATTGAACATGCTCTTGACAATGTATGTTTCATGGGAAAAGTAAAAAAAGTGTACTAGAGTATTTCAATTCCTACTCAGGAAATTTTCCTCTCTCTAATGAAGCAAAGGGCGCCGTTGAGTTTCAAAACTCTACATGCTTCGGAAAGTGGAACACGGAATTGTATCTTAATACTAGGTTCCCAAGTTCTCTGTGCCTACTCTCGTAATATCCCACATATTATATATATAGGCACAAAGCGGATAAAGCGTGAAAAATATTGAGCACTTGGTTCCCTTTGCTTAACCTGTTATCCGAAAAAAAAAATAATAAAATTCAATGTATAATCATATCTCTTTAGAGACTCCAGCATCCATGTAGAGAGAAACAGGTTACATTTTATACCTGAACTATAATCTCAATAAAGAAGATAACAGCGTCGATAATCCAGTCTACATCATCATAAATAAACCTAATCCCCATAATAGAACAGTTACTATGAGTGAAACCATTTGCGTAAGAGCAGTGTCATGAATATTAAACAATATAATAACAACGTTGATTATTGTCTGGGCGTTTAAACACGGGAAATTGGGGCGTGACGTCACTACCAATGTCCTCCAACTTCCAGGGTCCGGAGGTATTTCTTATTAGGAAGTTGAATGAGATTTTTCTTGTGAACAGCGCGAAGAATTCTAATTGACAACACGGCTACGTATAAAGCGTCAAGCTTCATTTCAGTTTTTATGATTTCATAAGAAAGGTTTGATTTCAGGAAAATTTTGATTCATAAATGTGTATCTTTATAATAAATTATTGTTTTCCAGTATCTAAATAACGGCAATGTACATTGGGATAAAGTAGCCTAATAGGTCCTTCAGAATTATGATTTAAAAAAGTAGGCTCAATCGAAACAATGAACATGATACAATATAAAATATAACCTTTCTCAATAAATAAAAAATCAAAAATATATATTTTTTATTCAGTAATGTCTGAGATTGCGAGTTCAATTCAACAAATTCATCATACTTATAACATTTGTGTAGACTATTATTTTATGGTTGCGTACACTAGGATACTATTATCTAATAAAAATATTTTCCAAAAAAAAATTAATTATAATATAACACTATAGTGCAAAATGGAAAGAAAATAATATAAATCCAAACTTCCAACTTTCTCACTGTTACAACAATCCGCTTGATCACAAAGGCATACCTATCATCAAACCAAACCGGCAACCCCTTGCGAAATATCTCTTGAATTTATACAACCACAATGGCCATATACTCAAAAGCCACAGCCTATATAAAGGGAAATCGATTTGAATTCCAAAGTTCAGAACAGAGACGAAATGCCGAAAAGTGCAGCCGTCAGCCCTCCGCATTAACGCTAACGAAGCGAGGGTCCCGAGTCCAGCGAGCTGCAATAAGAGGATTCTACACCCTTCCCTTAGAACGGAACATGTTATGAGATATTGGATTTGAAAGATACTAAGGCTACGTTTATTGAACGTATAATAAATACTGTTTTAATTGATTCCAAATGCGATTCTTTGTGTGGTGTGCTTTAAGGATCGGTTTTGAGTCCTATTCTCCTTTTTATATTTGGATTTTGGTATTGTTCATGATACGAAAAATTTTCTTTATGGTACAAAATTTGATTTATTAAATATAAACCGATTATAGTTTACTTACTTATAGTGTGGAATAAACACACAACTTATTTTAAATATGGAAATAGAAACTGAATAATAATCTTACAAATTCCATAACCAATACAATGGAAACCATTTCTCCACAAAAGTTACAGCCATGGGCCCATGGCCCCCCCCCTAAAATATCTCCGACAAGATATGATAATAGCGTCTTATAACTTGAACCATGCCCTTCAAAAGTAAATTGCATTAAATTATAAGTCGACGAGCAATCACGTTTTGTTTCCCGGCTCCTGAATTCAACGGTTTGAATAAATCCCGCCTCTTAATTAGTGAAATTTAAAAGCTTATTTCTATAGATGGCGGATGTCAGCTGTTTCTAAGTCATTCTTCTCCGTCGATCACTTCCCGTGCGACGTGACCGGGGAGGGTGATAAACTTGTTTTAAACGTTTTTTATTATAATTATAATTTTTCACTTTAATTCTTGTCTCTCTTCTTCGTCAATCTAGTGACAATACCTATCGCAATATTGATGAATCCTTTTTCCTAGCTTCACATATTTGTTTTGACTATCTATGATAAAAATTCTTATATGAGAAGCATCTGAGAGCATCTATTATGGGGCAGCGAATGATGGCTGAGATAGCTTTATCTTGGTACAAACAGGAGCTTCACTTCACGGAATACTGCGGTCTGTCCACATACGTAACACATTCATTCGAGGAAATTTTGTGGTCAACCAAACTCCAGGCGCGTCGCCTGAGATGATATGGTAACATGTATGCTGGCCTAGGTACTATAACGGAAGGAAGAGCCTCGCTATATCTGTGCCTGATGCTAGATCCCCGGATTGATTACAATAGCCGAAACTAATGCCAGGTAGAAGAAGGTTTGTAAGAATATTAAATTAAAATAGATTTTAATTTGGACTTTTATGAAAATACGCTTCGTTCTTCGTTTTCCGTCCGAAATCAAAATATTGTGTGTTTAGTGGCGTAAATCAACGCCGCACTTTGTCTTCATAGGTAAGTGCATAATATGTATTTTAAGCTAAGCATTACATCATATTCTATATTTTCATATTCCACGTCTTATATTTGTATTAATTTATAGCAAAAAATGCCACAATACAAACGAAATGTAATCTTAAGGTACCAGAGTTACTCTCTAGACTAAATTATTTAGCGAATCAGTCATATAGTGCAGCTGCGACGAATGCTCCACATTCAGTATAATATTGTATATAACAAACTAAAATTAGGTTTCATGTAAGATTTTTAGGGTAGCAGGTGCTTTCAAGTAAAACTTGAAATATAAAATAAGCTTTTCAACATGAGTCTACTATGTTTTGTTGGTATAGGATTACATCTATTGTAGTATTACTAGAAACTTAACTAGCTAGATTAAATAATATTTTTTTACTTTTTTTCCTTCATATTTATCATATCATATCATATTTTTTTATTCACGTTTATCCTATCATAAGGACACTTTTTGCTTAATTTTCGAGGCATGTTGTGTTAAGTAACGGATCTTAACACTGTCTTCTTACCAGAGCAAGGAAATAAAAAAAATCCTCCTAGTGGAAATTAAACCCTCATCCGTCGTGTAAGTCAGTCGGTACGCCACAATGGCCTACTAATAATAATTAATAGTTTAAGTTTCTCCCGACCACAGTGTCTCTAAATGCAATGATCTGAAAAAAAAACTAAAAAATGTTAGTTAAAGCGTTTTCTCAGAAACGAGAAAAATTGTTACCTCAAGTAGAAGTGTGTAACCTCCTCAGATTACCTGCATCGACACTACTCCTGGCACTCCGATCTGAAATTAGGTCTTTGGAATATCGCCAACACGAAGATTAGGATCCCTGTATTCTTTCACGTGCCATGTACATTTTTTTGTCGTGAAATCGAATTTTACAAGTGGAACAAGGAAATTAATGGAGTCGTAAAAGTTTACTATAGCTTAAAGGAATGCAGGTGCATTATTTGAGCTTATTAACTTTTGTCCAGGATTCGAGATATTGTTTTTAGTTGGTTATTTTTAATAATTTGGGGGATTGATAAAATAAAGTTGCATGAGGTTTAGAGATTTTGTATATATCTTCACTAAATAGCTTTATTTCAACAGCTACATAAATTATAAAGTGGTATATAATCTCAATATTTATATACTGAAACTTCTAGTAAGTTTCGAGACATCTTACTGTGTGTTAGAACCTAATAGATTCTTAGGTCCACAAAACGTACGTTAAGTAGTAATCGATCTTCCGTCTTTAATTAAATTATTTTCTTTTATTGACTATATAGTTAATATTATATAGTTTTAGCTATACATACATTTTCTCGGGTGGGAATTGACCCAACCTGTCGCACATAGATTGCCTCTTTGTGTGCGCCAAATCTTCGAAGAGTGCATAGTGGAGTGTTTAAAAACTCAGGTTCCCTCTGATTAACCTGCTACAAGAGGGATACACAAGAGGCAGATTTTTTGTCTTAACACAAATATATTTTGTCTCAAAATTGAACCCACGACAACTATCAACCACTTAGAGGGCGATCCAAAAAATATATAATTTGTATATCTTCTGAAGAATCGTCTTCAAAGTGCCTTTCAAATGATACCTTCGAAGTCTCGTTTCGCTTTGGCAGCCGTAGACAAATATTTATTTAGTCAAATGCGTAAAGGGGGCCTTTTCAGAATTTGTTTTTGCATACACAATAGCTTACTTTATTAAATCTGTATTTTGGCTTCTCGCATTTACAAATAACGAGAA
The DNA here is from genome assembly GCA_016802625.1 of Heliconius numata. Lineage (NCBI taxonomy): Eukaryota > Metazoa > Arthropoda > Insecta > Lepidoptera > Nymphalidae > Heliconius > Heliconius numata. The sequence goes on from JAEBDU010000082.1 coordinate 211,159, forward strand.
AGAAAAAAGATATTAGTGACAAAACACTACTTTTTATTGACTATATGTGAACTTAATGGACCCCACAAATAACAGGGTAGGCAGAAAAAACCTAGTATTAAGACTCTTTGTGCACCAATATCCGCATAATTTTCGAGACATTGCGTATTGAACTTAACGCCGCGTTTTATCTTGTTGCCAGAACGAGCATCGCGTTATAGTAGATTGTCTCGAAGATATTAAATATTAATAAATGAACCTATCAAAATTAAATAAAATAAGTATATAAACACATAGCCTTACAATTTTCTTTAAACGTTATAAGACACTGATCAGCCCCAATTTATTTCAGTATAATGACACATTTTCAGCAAGAGGATAGAATGTTATAATAGATGCTGTCATGAATGTGAGAAAAATCGCGAGACGAAGACGAGCCTAGAATATATAATGAGGGTAAAGAGAACCCTCTTGTAGCACATCGCGTTGACAATATCATTTCTTAAGCATATAATATCATTTAAGTATAATATTCCACAATGTTGATATCATTATGATATGACTGAGAAGTTTTAGTTAATGGTTCGAATCCCGTTTATATTTGGGAGAACATAGTTATACTTTAAAAATTAAGTGACTGAAGAAACTGACTCTCCCACGGAAGGTTCTGTACTAATTTCAGGTGAACGGGAAGTATCGCTTGTTAAGTTTTTAATGCTTTTTTATGTTACAGGCTTAGTCGTATCAAACCATAAATTAAGATAATTCCATTAAGTACTCACTTCTTGCCAAATTTCATAATTATAGTTTTACGAGAAGTACTCGATAGATTTTTATTACGCGGTGAAATAACCCCAACCTGATCAAAAACGAAAACCACAACTAATTTTGTATAGATAGGTATATATTTTTCCAACATTTAAGTTCAATAAAACTTTTCCGTTAATTCTCAACTCAGAATAGGATTTAGTTAAAAGCGTAGAGGACATTAAGCCTAATTAATGATAATTTTATTTGAGTGCGATGCAAATGTCGCTTAAGTACAGGTCAGTGGTAATTAGGCTATTGCTAGAGAGCGTACCACTGATTTAGAATTACAAATTTTATAGCAAGCATAACTTTAAACTTGCGAAAACTAATAGTTTAGAGCTACCACTTTAAAAGCATTTGACGGAAAGTGAGGAATAGAAGTGTCTTAGTGGGAACGGAGTGTCTAAACACAACCTTTATTCGCAGGATCCTTCTGCCTACCCTACGTTGTGTGTGATACAGCGTGAAGCTAAAAAAATTTTACAATAGCTAAAAACCCGCAACAAGTACATCAACAAGCTCATTACTAAAGACCAGTAAGTCTAGACCGTAGGACAAAGTTGGGTTATAAATTTTATATCTTGCACGCAACTTTCCACCGATATAATGTTTTGGAAGGCGAAGTTTTTCGCATAATGAAAGTATTAAAATGTTACCAACTTCATAGCGCTATTTCGGCGTGGAACAACTTAATCGAATTTTATGCTGTTGCTTCGGATCTTTTAGTTTGTAAATATTTGTTTTGTTTAAAAGATATGGATCATTTTCACTCTTTTCCGTATAAAATTGTAGGCAGAAGCAACCTAGTGGAAGACAATCCGTTCCCGGTTGCCTGCATAATTGAGAGGCGGAACTCAACGCTACGCTGGTAAATATTCTATTTTACGAGTTAGTAAAATATTATTTTTATTATTACGCATAGTACGGTAGGTAACGAAATCCTGGTGTTTAGACAACATTTCTAAGCCGAACTTTATACTGACTGGTGAATCCTAATGCGACGTCAGAGAAATGGATCTCATCATTCCCCTTATTGGAGATCGAATCCAGAATCGACGTTTACAATGACTGCACCACTGCACCACATCAGTTTCCATACACATTCATATTCAGAAACTGGTGTCATATAGTAAAGTAAACGACTGAAGCAGTCAAAGTATCATTATTTACATTTCGCGGTGCTCTCGAAATAATCAGCCTCTCGACCGTACAATGTTGACGCCAGATTAAAACTTCCACAGCGTATGGTGCAATCGTGGAAATATTTGGTAAGCAGTCTGTCGTTTATTATTTCATAGATAAGATGGAATTTTTATTTATTGTATAATTTAATTATCTATCTATATATATAAAATCGAAAAGTCACTCATTCATCACGAAATCTCAGAAGTTACATGTGCTAGGAATGTCAAATTTTGCATAGGAGTTATTTATAAGACGGGAATTTGCAATATTCGACTTTTAAGGGGTTGTTTTTGGGGTTGAAAGTTTGTATGAAACTTCGTTACTACAAATGCTAGGAGTCTCAAATTTTGCATGGACGTTACTTATAGAACGTAGGTACTCATGGACAGATAATAACGTAGTTCACGCAGGCGAAGCCGCGGGCGGGCCGCTAGTTTGGTATGTATTTGTGAGCTTGACGATTGTGAGTTCGTTTCTCAGTCAGGAGAAATTTATTATAGCGCTGATTGCGTTGAGTTGAATGCTGTCAAAAGGTGTCCAGTGATTAAAGTTTGGGCGGTGAGTATGGAACTGAGATTCTTAGCCCCATACGATTTATTCTGAGTACCCTGTTATATGCACGATAGAGAGTAAAGCTGATAATATTTATTTATTGTAATTTGCAGACTGTATATAGTTAAGGGAAGGAAGATAAGTAAATCATAGTATTAAAATACTTTATTTTCTTTTTCCGCTTTAATTCAGGATTTTGTGTGTTGACTGGCGGAACTCAACACCACTCGCTGTCTTACTACAACGAGGAAATAAAATCAATTTAAATATAACCATTCCTACGAGTGGTCGTACCTCGATCATCTTACCGTTTATAGACCGACTCTGTAGCACTGCACTGCGAAAGCTTGCTTGGATTTAATAAATATTTTCAAAATAGGCAAAATATAGTTTTTCAAGATTCAGAAGATGTGTCTTAAATCTTTCGAAATTTGGGCGGAAACTGGAGAATAGTGTCTTAACACTAGGTTCCCGCTGACTACCACGCTATGCGAGGAAAAACTTGAAGCTGCTATCTATAAAATACAACATCCGATAAACGCAGTAAGTCTATATGGTCTATTCAACAATCCACAGGTGTGAAGTTCCACAATAAAAAAAGAACAAAAAAAAGACAAAAGATAAAGATAAAAGATATCTATCGATAAAGTTCATAGAGTCTAGGCGCGAGCAACAGTGGAGTAGACAGTCGTAATCAGCCTCGACCGTATAATGCTGTCGCCGGATTAAAAACTTTCACTAGATAGCGTATGGTGCAAGAAATTGTGTATTAAATAACTATATTTTTTTAACTTCACGTTCTATCCCGCAGTTGGAGGGTTTGCTGAGAGAAGCTTTCTCTAGGTTTAGTTCACTCTGTTCTCCTCTTACAGGCTAAGTTTAAGAAACTACGCCGCAACGCTGAGTTTAGACTTACAACGTATGATATAATTTTAACCTGAAGAATTAGTCTGAGTTAATAAGGTTCAAATGGGGTGCATAGGTTGACTGTAGGCACGACGGTTGTAGATTCACTTCCAATTTGAGGCAATAAAATATTTTATATTTTCATTTTCTCGCTCTGCCAAAAATGCATAGCGCGAAGTGACATATAGAAGTGTCTTAATGGGAGCGGAATGTTTTAACACTAGGTTCCCAGGTTCCGGATCTTAAACGTAAATAATTATAGATTAGAATATTACTGAAGGACACATCTAAATTTAAACATTTTAACTTTTTTATTTAATTCGAATTAAATATAACATGAGTTAAGTCGCCCACATAACACATAATATATCTGTTAAGTAAAATAATGATTTTGAGCTCTCCTGGACTATTTTACAAATGAATAGCTTTACGTTTTTTTTCTATACAAGGGATTTAGTATGAGAAAGAGAAATTGGATGTTAAGGCACTGAGATATCTACTTCAAAACAAAACTATATATTTAACGGCGGAACTAAACGCCGCGCATTTCTAACAAATAAGACTAAAACGATAATATACTGGATATTATCAGGATACATTAGTATCCTGATAATATCCATGGCAATCATAAGTTAACCGCGACCCGACACAGCCATAATAGACTATGGGCTGACTTTAATTAAAAAAATAAATAGAAAATAACCGCGACCTTTTAGAATCTGTCGATCCGAACGCCGCAAATAATAAGTCCTTTGAATACCATTTTTTTCCTTCTTATTATTGAAGTTCTACTAATTTTTTCTACTAGTTTTTTTTTTTTGAGTTTATTCTGTTTTTTTTATAAATTAACACAACCATCGCTTTGTCTTTTCATATTTATGTTCTTTCTTTTCTTACTTTCTTTACTTATCGCCGCATAAAGTGGAAAATTTTGTTTTTTCGTTCCCTATAGGAATTTCATGAAATTCTTTCATAGTCATTTCCTATACTCTTTAACCCTACTTTGAAAGGCAAATTGAACCTAGCATTATTCTGTGTTGAGTACCGTAAAACTCAACTTCACGTATAATACTATAGCGAGGAAAGGAAAACCTCTCCCCCGAAAGCAGGTTGCCCTCACAACCTCCGCGTTTATAGTCAGACGCTGTGTCACTGCGCCACGATACAAAACCAAAATCATTAAACAAAATATAAAATAAAAGAAGTCGGTTAAAAAATCATAAATTGATAATTTAAATTCTAGCTCGTTCCATCAACAACTATAAACCAAAACAGCAGTACAAAAATAAATTTTAAAATATAAATTTTAATTATACTAATAGTCACCAATCGCTGCGTATAAACGGGCCTTCCATTGTTCAAGTAGTGAGATATTTTTAATTAAGAAAATCGGACAGTGTCAATGGGATTGTCGGAGGGGAGGGAGCGGGGTAGGGGGGGAGCCGTCAATGCTTCCCTTTGTCTATCTTTGCGTACATTAAAGAAATGATTCAGCCTTTAATTGTGATATTGCCTTTTAGATGATTAAGAATTTTAGTAGAGTTTGCATTAGTTAGTGACAATGCTGCTTTGTTTTTGTTTCTGAGTAAAATTTCTTTATTTTCTAGCTTTACGTCGTTTCTCGTATACAGCAGAATAGGCAGAGGGAACTTAGTGTTAAGACTCTCCATTACCCACAGCCTAATTTTGGTGGCATTGCTTGTTCAGTGGCACAAGTCAATATTCTTTACCTTGTTACCCAAGCGAAGAAATGAAAATAAATCCCCCCCCCAGTTCAAACTCGTACCGCTGCACCAAAACAATTCATATATGTTATGTAACATTTCAGTGAAGATTTTTTT
>JAEBDU010000083.1:0-11126 GCA_016802625.1 Heliconius numata
TCTGATGGACAATATGTTAAAGTTTAAAATTAAGTTATCAAAGCCATAAATGTAGAAATAATTTCTTCTTCTTCATTAAAATATGAATTAAAAGGAATTTCAAGTTTCTAAATAATAAATTGATATAAAAAGGACGATATTAGTTTTATTAAGTAATTCTAAGAAATTGCAGTTAATTATAAATTACACATATTTAAAAAAACTATTAATTTAAAATGTATTTTGTTATGATAATTTAGTAGTAATTACTTAAGTAAAGTATTTTCATCATAATTTTTTATTTAAATTTGAACATTAATTACAATTTTATGTCCATAATTATTCCTATAGTAAATAATATTTTTATATACCTTTCTTATTTTTTATTAACAATTAAATACGATCACAATTTTATAGTAGGTAATTTATGAAAATGAAGTTTAACTTAAATAATTTCCTAAGTATTATTAAAAATATTTTTCAGATTACCAGAGCATAAATGTGCTTAAAATACCGACGCGATATGGAAAATATCTGGTAATGATAGACGGTTATACTTATTCACAGACGACTAATACAATATACTATTATTGTTCTAAGAGAATTGGGGGGTGTAAAGCACGAGTCAAAATAAACGACATGGGCCAGTTATTATTTGTTTCGCCAGAGACTCATACGCATCCTAGACCAAAATATGTATTAACATCTGAGGGACAATATGTTAAGATTTCAAATTAAGTTGTCAAAGCCATAAATGTTGAAATAGTTTCTTCTTCTTCATAAAAATATGGATTAAAAGGAATTCCAAGTTTCTAAATAATAAATTGGTGTAAAAAGACGATATTAGTTTTATTAAGTAATTTTAAGAAATTGCAGTTAATTATAAATTACACATATTTAAAAAAACTATTAATTTAAAATGCATTTTGTTATGATAATTTAGTAGTAATTACTTAAGTAAAGTATTTTCATCATAATTTTTTATTTAAATATGAACATTAATTACATATTTTATATCCATAATTATTCCTATAGTAAATAATATTTTTATATACATTTCTTATTTTTTATTAACAATTAAATATGATCACAATTTTATAGTAAGTAATTTATGAACATGAAGTTTAACTTAAATAATTTCCTAAGTATTATTAAAAATATTTTTCAGATTACCAGAGCACAAATGTGCTTAAAATACCGACGCGATATGGAAAATATCTGGTAATGATAGACGGTTATACTTATTCACAGACGAGTAATACAATATACTATTATTGTTCTAAGAGAACTCTTGGATGTAAAGCAAGAGTCAAAATTAACGACTTGGGTCAGTTAATATTTATGTCGCCAGAGGCTCATACGCATCCTAGACCAAAATATGTATTAACGTCTGATGGAAAATATATTAAGATTTCAAATTAAGTTGTCAAAGCCATAAATGTTGAAATAGTTTCTTCTTCTTCATAAAAATATGGATTAAAAGGAATTCCAAGTTTCTAAATAATAAATTGATGTAAAAAGACGATATTAGTTTTATTAAGTAATTTTAAGAAATTGCGGTTAATTATAAATTAAATATATTTAAAAAATTATTAATTTAAAATGTATTTTGTTGTGATAATTTAATAGTAATTACTTAATTAAAGTATTTTCACCATAATTTTTTATTTAAATTTGAATATTAATTACATATTTTATGTCCATAATTATTTCTATAGTAAATAATATTTTCATATACATTTCTTATTATTTATTAACAATTAAATATGATCACAATTTTATAGTAGGTAATCTATGAACATGAAGTTTAACTTAAATAATTTCCTTAGTATTATTAAAAATATTTTTCAGATCACCAGAGCACAAATGTGCTTAAAATACCAACGCCATATGGAAAATATCTGGTAATGATAGACGGTTATACTTATTCACAGACGCGTAATACAATATACTATTATTGTTCTAAGAGAAATGTTGGATGTAAAGCAAGAGTCAAAATTAACGACTTGGGCCAGTTAATATTTATGTCGCCAGAGGCTCATACGCATCCTAGACCAAAATATGTATTAACGTCTGATGGAAAATATATTAAGATTTCAAATTAAGTTGTCAAAGCCATAAATGTTGAAATAGTTTCTTCTTCTTCATAAAAAGGAACTTCAAGTTTTTAAATAATAAATTGATATAAAAAGGACAATATTCGTTTTATTAAATATTTTTAAAAAATGTATTATGTATATGTATGTTAATAATGTATTATGTATGTAGTTGTGTATATATAATATTAGGAGAAATGTCATTAAAAAACTATTAATTTTCAAATTTATATCTGGTCCGATAAATGTCTTATAGTACGATAGAGTGCGATAAAGTTAAAATTGCGTAAAGTAAAAATATATAAAAAAAACAATACAAAGTTGTACTTCCTTTTCTCAGTTGATCTATAATCCTGAAATTGGTACGAAAGCCTCCGTGCGCTAGTCCTACTCGCACTTAACCTTTTTTAATGTTAATTATTTTAACAATATTTAGTTAATATAAGTTTCATATGTGTCATATCTTTGCTGTGTTTCTATAAGTTAAAGATAATTTACAAGTAACTTTCAGGTGTTATGTCCTATGACATCATATTGTCCAGAAGAGGAAAAGATCTGATACTCATCAATGGATATACATTTTCTCAACAAACTCAACGTCTTTGGATTTGTACTAAGTATCCCAGGTGTAAAGCAAAAATTTGTAGAAATATTGATGACTCTGTAACTATTTTATCAGATCAGCATAATCATAGTGCTGAAACTATTGTTAAAACGAACGACGGAAAATTAATACGTGTTTAATATAAAATTAATATAAATACAAATAAGTATTGGAATTATGACATTTTTGCCTAACATTACGTAGTTTGTGTTATTAACATGCCTATGTTTTATAGACCCATGGCTTGTTTGCGGATTATTTTTTTATTGATAAGTCCATCTTTCGATCTTAGAGATATAAAAGAGGTTTAATAACAGTCAGAAATGGCTCAACTTTCTCTTGATGCAGTAAGTTTAATCGTAGATGCTTTGAAATGTATCCCTCTTGCAGGGCGAAACTTATAATAGCCTCTTGAAATCATATATTGAAGAATCCTCATATTACCAGTCGTGGCGTTAACTTTTTTATTTCAATAAAAAATATATTATTTGCGTTTTATTAGTATTTTTTGAAATCCTAAAAATATTAAGATGACCTAAATTTATAACATAACCAGATATATTTAATTGCCGAAGACTAGGCTAGATCTAAAAGGACTAGAGTTGAGGGAAAATTTTAGATAGTCAAAAAAATTAATTATGATGTTGCCTTTTTTTAATTGTGCGTCTTTCAACAATATTTACTTAATATACGTTTCATGGATATCATTTCTTTTTTATGTTTCTATAAGTTAAACTTAATTTACAAATATATTTCAGATGGTGTTTCCTATGAAATCATGACGTCCAGAAGAGGAAAAGATCTGATACTCATCAATGGATACACATTTTCCAAACGCAGTCAACGTATTTGGATTTGTACTAAGTATCCCAAATGTAAAGCTATAATTAGTAGAGATATTGATGACTCTGTAACCATTTTATCAGATGACCACAACCACAGTGCTCAAACTATTGTTAAGACCCACGACGGAACGTTAGTACGCGTTTAATATTAAAGTTATATAAATACAAATAAGTATTGGAATTATTGTATTGTTATCTAACGTTGAGAGGTGTGTGTTGTTTGTGTGTTTGTAATTTCATATGTATACGCAACATACCCATTTATATTTGTTTTGTCGACGTATAGATTATTTACCAATAACTTGAGTCCATGTTTCGGGCTTTGATTGAAGAGGTTGAATTATAATAGTGAAATTATTTTGTAAAACCTTCATGTTACCATTCGTGCTATTAATTTTTTTGTTTAAATAATAAAAAATACATAATTTGCGTTTTATTTGTGTTTTTTGTTAACCTAAAAATATTTAGATAAGCTAAATTTTTTACATAACCACATCCATTTAATAATTGTAGTCTAGGCTAGATCTTAAGAAAACAAGAGCTTAGGCAAAAAAATTGAACATTCCATTCATATTGTAATATACTTGTAGGATTGTTGCTATACGACGTGGTGAAATCGCAGAGGGGAAGGGACTTACTTCTGGTCGAAGGATTTACATACGCTCGAGGTGGACGGTACCGCTGGATCTGCTCCACCCACCACCCATCCTGCAAGGCCAAGCTTCGTTTGAACAAGGAAGGAGACATCATCCTCTACTATAACGTTCATAACCACGAAGCTAAGAAAATCTATAAAACCTATACCGGACAATGTATAAGAATGTAATATATCGTAGTTTAGTTATTCGGACTTAATTTAAGTTTTTCCATTGTTATAGTATAAGGCTTTAGTTTAAGTTTAAATAATTAGGTTATTAGCATAAGCATACTATAGCGGTAATCTCAGTATAATATTATGGCATGTTTTAGATAAGGGTTTTTGTCTAGTTTAAGTAAATATAATCGTTAAGTATAGAACAAATTAGGTATACTAATTACATATTAATTAAGTATATATTAATGATGCATCGTTGCTTCTATATAATGTGCACTTTAAATTTTAATATTTTAATTAAATAGATATTTTAAGTACATTGTTGTTTTTTTACCCATTATCCCTTAAAGTATAACAAGTAATGTGACCACTACAGCACAGGTATCCGATAGCTTGTAAAAATAACCCCCCTACTGATTTATTATATCGATTATGATAAGGTTATGTGTATTATTACGAAGTTTTACTTTATTTCTTTGAGTAGGTAAATACTATAAAAATTTTAAGTTACAACATTTGTGGACAACAGTACAATGTATTTGTGGATAAATAAATGGTTGATCTCTGTGTGTACTTATTAAACCTACCTCCCTATGTATTTCATTATTTTCTTTTCTCATATTGTCAATTATATCAATAATTAATTGACTTTTTGTATATTTTAAATAATTTATTAAGTTGCATTTTTAAATAATCTTACTAGAAAAATCAATCAATTTTAAGTAAATTAAAGTTATTTTATATAAGACAAAGCATTTAATCAGCAATTAGAAACTGTTTGTTTTATTTAATAAAATAAACATTTTATTCAAAAAATCATGTCTGAGTTTTATTTTTAATTAGCAGCCCACACGCTTCTTTGCCCGCTTGAACTTATTGTTATCTATACTTATAATAAAATCGTAAGAGGGTTGGTGTCTGTATTTGGAAGATATTTAAAAAAAAAAGTTATTGGGAACTTTTATTTATCTAATAGAACCCAAAACAATGATTTTTAAATTTTTTGTCTGTTTGTCTGTGCGTTTGTTATCGCTAATCTCAGAATGGACTTAACCGATTTAGATGCGGTTTTCACTATTGGATCCTGGCAAGCTTCCGAAAACATATAGGGTTTATTTTATTACAATCGGTTCATAAATAAAAAAGTTATGTTAATTTAAAGTATATAGTTCGACAAATTTGCTAATCATTTTATACAATCTTTATTCAATTAAATATAATCTTTATTTAAATATATTATTCTGATGTATAAAGTACTATAAAGTTTTACCGAAATCCGTTCAGTAGTTTTGGCGTGAAGGTGGAATAAACATCAATTCTCACAAACTTCCACGTTGTTATAGTAGCATATTATTATAGTAGGATGTGCAATTTTTATACAGATGAAAGAACAGGAACTATGATGAACGTCATAGGGTCTTGCAAACAAAGTACAACTAATCATAGCAACCTTTCTTGATAGGTTGGTACCATCATTTACAAGACCAACTGACGTCATTGTACAGCAACATGTCCAGCGTTTCTTGTAATTATTTTAAAAAGTAAAATGTAAATGTATTTTTATGGCACTTATCGATTAAATAAAAAAATGTAGGTACTTTTTATAGAAATTTGCTAGAAAGTACAAAACTGAGTGTAATGCCTATAAATAAATACTAGCGGCACGCTCGCTGTTTCACCCGCGTGAACTATGTTATTATTAATTTCTGTCTCCATGACTACGTCCTAGTGACGTCTATGCAAAATTTGAGACTCCTAGCATTTGTAGTAACGAAGTTTCATACAAACTTTCGACCCCAAAAACAACCCCTTAGAAGTCGAATATTGCAAATTCTTAGCGAGCACCTACGTCCTATAAATAACTCCTATGCAAAATTTGAGATTCCTAGCACATGTAGTTTCTGAGATTTCGTGATGAGTGAGTGACCTTTCGATTTTATATATATAGATAATAAAAATTACTTTATTTAATATGGGATAATTTATGTTCCAGAAGATGCAAGTCCAAAATTTATAACATTGGTGGGAAACAAACAACTATTGATGGTAGAAGGCTACACGTTCGCCAGGGTCAGTGGGCGGCACTGGTACTGCTCGAAGAAAGCGAAAGGTTGTAAGGCAAGAGTTTATTTGAATATCAGTGGAACGACTGTGACTTTCTGTGATAACAATCACAGTCATGACCCACCAGTCTATACGCGAAGTTCGACCGGCAAATATATTAAGATTGCTGGATAATTTCATTTGTCATCTTTGTTTTATTTCTTTGGATAATTAATACATCTAGTTGTATTATTTATATTTTCATGTATATACTCGTATGTACTGAAATAAAAGTATTCTTCTATTAGAATCTTCGTTTCGATCTTCATTTTTTTCCCCATTTTAACACATTTAAATATAATCTGAAAAAAAATAGCTTCATTTAAAGAAGCTTAGTAATTTTATTAACATGATTCGATTAAAATAATTTTAACAAATGAAAACTACAAAAATGGGTCTAATGTTATATAACAATTTATAACTGTATGAGAAAGTTACTTTTTTATTTTTCAGAAGATGTGCGTTCAAAATTTATAAAATTGGTGGGTGACAAACAACTATTGATGGTAGAAGGGTACACGTTCGCTAGGGCCAGTGGGCGGCGCTGGTACTGCTCGAAGAAATTTAAAGGTTGTAAGGCAAGAGCTTATTTGAGTATCAGTGGGACGACTGTGAGTTACTGTGATAACAATCACAGTCATGACCCACCAGTCTTTAGGCGAACTTCGAATGGTCTATATATTAAGATTGCTGGATAGTCCCAGAAATCAACGATAAGCTGAAAACGAGTGATAGACCAAGTCTTGACAGTTACAAGAAAAATGTGAAAAAAAATTACAGGTTTATTTTTGTTTATTAGACAGGCTGTTAAGGTTCCACATTAAGTATCCAGATTTACAAAATAAACTATAGGCTAGATGTTGCCTACACTTAATAGCTATACAACAAAAAGCGTTGTACAAACAGAAAAACAGACATTTTTTTGTGGATTTGGGCCGTATTACTGGTCCTAAACCTCCCTCAAATATTATATTGTAAATATATTCAATGTACAGTCGCGCCATTTTTACTTTTTTATTATACGTATAGATGTATTTTTTCTTTCTTAAAATCATGGTTTTTTTGTATTAGGTACCTATCATTCTAAAGGTAAGACATATGTATTGAAATAAACGTATTCTTAAATTATAATCTTAGTTTCGTTTTATCTTAATTTTTTTCCCAATTGGAATACATTTAAAAATAATCTCATTAAATTGGTTTCATTTAAAGAAGCTTTGGAATTTTGTTAATATAATTAGATTAAAATAGTTTCATCAAATGAAACTATTTTAATGTTAACCTTTTTTTTAATCACTACAAATACATATATCAGTATGTGTAGCAGCAGCGCCACTCAACACGCAATGCCTCCAGAATTCGGCGGAAAGTCGGGAACGCAGTGTCTTAACACTAGGTTCCCTCTACCTACCCTGTTGTGTGCGGGATACAGCGTGAATCTGAAAAAAAATATATAAATGGTCTTAACAGATGGACAGACGGATTCTACATATGTTTAAAACAGGGTAGGCAGAGGGAGTATCATGACATTTGTCTTTTACTTTTTGGCCAAGTTACGAGATATTTATTTTCAGTGGTACATAATTTTACCATTCAACGTTGTTTCTTTCCTTTTCTTTTTGTCAGAACAGAAGAATGGAGATAATATAAAAAAAATTATGTAGCTGAACTCGAATCCGAGCCCCATGGATAACATCGGGAGTAATCACCGCGTCTTACATTTCGTTACGTCATTTTTTGAGTTCTTTTCATAATTTTCGTCAGAATTATCAATAATTTCAATACCCAAATACTAAACATGTGACCCGTTTTATTCGTAAGTGATTAAATGAATTTGTTGAAGCGTGAAAGAGAAAAAGAAAATAAAATATCGATCTTTCATCAAGAATTTAGTTCAGCTAAACTTTATAGTTCCTATAGCTTTTTATTAAGGCGTTTTTGATGCATCCAGCTAAAAAAAAATTACATAATTAACATATTGTAGGTATCTATCAAAGATATCTTTTTTTCCTTGTTTGTTTCTGTATCCCGCACATAGCAGGGTGAGAGGTAACATAAAATCTAGTGTTAAGACACAGCAGAATTAATATTTATCCCGCATTTAATATTTATCCCGGGTAGACAGAGGAAACTTGGGAATCTAGTTCTATGACACTCTTCCGCATTCAGACACTTTTCGGCAACTCTTGAGGCATTGCGCGTTGAGTGGCGAAACTCAACGCCGTGGTTTGCGTACTTACGAGAGCGAAGAAATAAAAATTTTAAATATTTCATTTCCTCAAATGGAAATCGAACCTACAACTGTCGCGACTACATTAGCGTGCCTCAGGGCCAGCAGCAGCAGCTTAAATAGTCCCAAATGCGGACGCAAACCGCAGAATAGAACAATAGATTCTCTCTGCTACCACTGCTACTCGTTATATGCGGGAGAAAACTCAAAGCTGGAAAAATATTTATCTTTATTTAGTTTTATGCTAATATCTAATTGTAAGTTCCTAAATTAATATAAGCCTATCAAAAGGTACACCTTCAAAAAGCGCGTCTATCTCCTCCTGAAAGGCCGGCAACGTATCTGTAGATCCTCTGGTGTTACACAGGGTCGTGGCCGGCGGTGATCACTTACCATCAAGTGACCCGTACGGTCGTTTGCTGTCTCTTCCATAAAAAAGAAACTTAATTTTGCTTAGAGTGACGATATTATCAAACGATTTATTTAAAGATTTATCTCGTGCAATATTTCAATAAGCCCATAAATTTTATTTTTACATCAAATGAGCGATACGAAGTTTTTTTTTTTTAGATTCATGTTGAAACCCGCGCCTAGCAGGGTTGGCCGAGGGAACCTAGTGTTAAGACCCTCCCTTTCCATTAAGACATTTCCATTCTCCATTTTATTGATTGATGATTTTATGCATTTAGTTATATGATAATGAATAACAAAGAAGAATTGGCAATAAATTTGGTTTTATTTATATCATTTTAATACAGAAAATATAATTTGTAATGAGGCCATAAAATTAATTTATAATTGAGACCAGTCGTGGCGTTACAAGCACAAAGTGTGACTGCAAACGATGGTTTTGGGGTCGATCACCACTCGAGGAAGCGAAATAATTATTTAAATATATATTTCCATCTCTTCGCTCTGGTGTCGAGGCAAAGCGCGGCGTTGAGTACCGCCACTCAACTCTAAATTCGACGAGAAGTAGGAACGGAGTTTCTTAACATTAGATATAGCGTAAAACTTCTTTAATTTATAATAAAGTAACTATAGTGATGATCACTTGTAGTGATAAGGCCGCCTTTGTGCATTTTGTTTTAAGAATTTATTGTATTGTATCTTTTTAAGTGTGCAATAATGATTTTTATCTATCTATCTATCTAAAGTATTATTAGCTGACTCAAGTCTACTGTACTTGTGATTAAAGTTACCTCAGGCGCTTAGAATTAATAGAAAACCAAGAAAGATAAAAAAAGATCACCTTTCTTGGAAACATAGGAAGTAGTCCTAAAAAACCCGATTTTTTTACAGATTTTGAAATTATAGTGCTGCCGGGCAACAAGACCTTGTTGATGTTCGACGGCTTCACCTTCGCTAAACACAGCAAGTCCCACTGGTACTGTTCCAAACGACTCAAAGGTTGTCGGGCGAAAGTTTGTTTAAATGACGAAGAGTCTGGTATAAGATACTACGATATGAATCATCACCATGAAAGACCAGTTTATGTTAAGAGAGCGGATGGATACTATGTGAAGATTAGCAGCTAGTGATGTCACTTGTTACCACTTTTTATAACGTTATTGTCGAGTGTTTTTATTTTTTTGCTATTAAATGTGGTTATGAAGAGACCGGATGGATACTGTACGATAAAGAGATAGCAGCTAGTGATGTCATTTGTTACCACTTTTTATAATGTTATTGTCGAGTATTTTTTATTTTGCTTATCCATCCAGTCCAGTCTTTTCATAACAACACTATTAAGTGAAGAGACTGGATGGATATTATGTAAAAATTAGCAACTAGTGATGTCATTTGTTACCATTTTTTTATTTAAACTTATTGTCGTTTGTTTTTTTGGTTATTAAATCTTGTTATTAAGAATAGACATTCTATTTTTTATTCAATACTTCAGTCTATCCTGAAGTTTTAATTTAACAAATCTCTTAACAGACGGAAAATTCAAGTCAAGTTGACATCCATCTCTATATAAGGTAAAAGGTAGTTTCACGACTTTTTTCATACGTCAAGGTAGGTAAAGGAAATCTACTTCTAGGTCACTCGGTTCCCCACTTTTTGCGTTATTTACAAGGCATTGCGTGCTAACTTGCGGGATTTAATGCTGTTATCTATCTACCAAAGCGGGAAAATGAAAATAATTTAAATAGTCATGTCCCTGAGTGGATCGAACCGGTAACCGACATGACGGTAACCGACTTATAGTCAAACGATGCCCCGTTCCGCCACGACGGTCGCCTACTATAATAGAAATAAGATGAGGTGTAAGAAGATAACCAATAAATGTATTTTTGTATTTGTAATATTCTTACGTAGAGTTTGGATATTTTTAAATTTGGCAAAGGAAATTGATGATTCATTTATCTGTCTGTCTTTATATTAGTTCTTAGACGTGAGTATGATAGTTCTATTTTAGTATAGCTTAAAAATTCCAAGGTATACTATATTT
>JAEBDU010000083.1:26126-45096 GCA_016802625.1 Heliconius numata
TAGTTAGTTTAAATTCATATTGTTTGTTTATAATAATACAAAATGCTAATTTGTTATATGCTTAAATAAACATTGTATTATAAAATTATTCTTGTATTATTTTCTGAAATGATGTGCTAAACTAAAACGAAACGTTTTGGTTAATGTAATATTATATATAAAGAGAAAAAATATTTTGTAACAATTATTCTTTAGATATTCTTAGTGTTATTTATTACACACTACTGAGATTTATAGACATAAATAGAACACTTTCACAATCTATTCTGTTTACATAATAAACTCTATATTTCAGATTCAGCACTCGAAGTGATTCAATTAATTGGAAACAATCGCACCTCGCTTGTATTACACAATAATTATACATATTCCTACCAAGGTCCCAAAGATGTCAAGAGATATTTGTACTGCTCCAAGAGACTCACGAATAAATGCAAAGCTAGAATGACTTTGAACAGAGATGGAAATATAAGATGCGCCTATACTGAACACACCCATCCGCCACCTGTTTTGAGGAAATGTTCTAATGGAAAATATTTTAATATCAAATAGAATGAACGACGCCGTCTGTGGCTCAGCGGCACAGGAGTGTAACGCGATTGCCAATTTTGTTTTATTTACATTTACCTAAATAATAATATCATAAAATAAATAAAAAATATACTTATAAAAATAAAAAAAGCCTTTATTATTTCTTGCATACATAATAGGTGTACTATATAAATTTTATTTTGTTATATTTAAATTTTTATTTTTAATTCTAATGGCAATGTTACTTATTCTAGTTTTACATGTAATAGGCCGTCGTGGCATAGGAGCACAAGGGACTGGTGACTGTAACGCGACGGTTGTGGGTTCGATCCCCACTCGAGGAAGTGAATTAATATTTATCTAAATAAGCAGGGAACGGAGTGTCTTAACACTAGGTTCCCTCTGCCTACTCTGCTGTGTGCGGGATACAGCGTGAAGCTGATTTATTATTGACTAGCGGCTCGCCAGCGGCTTCGCCCGCTTGAACTACATGATTATTCATTTAATAAACAGAATTGAGTGACAGTCATATGTGTTGATATCAATGAATAATTTAATTTACTCGTTCAGAAACAGCATTAAATGTTAAATTATTGATTTGGATAAGGATTTATAATATTCTTTGTAAAAAAACTGTAATGATCGCATATTACAAAAGATACCCAAATCGAATCGAATAATCCAATATCGAAATCGAATCCAAAATAATTAATCGAATATAAGTTGTGTTCCTGGGCCACGACAGCCTCAAATAGCATAATTATTCGCTTTATTTTGCAATTGTTTAACCTATGTTAACACGTTCCCGCTGACGCGTAAATCTACGCAAAATATTAGTAACGTAATATTTTCTTTATTTTTTACAAAAAGTAAAAAGTAAAGAAAATATTACGTTACATTCGAACCGAAAAAGCCGACCGTACGAGATAGGTCTGTATATTAGAAAGGATAAAACTGAGGCTAGTCGTGGAGCAGGGGCACAACAACTATGTGAATGAAAGCGACTGGTTGTGGGTTTGATTCCCACATGAGAAAATTAAATATTTAAAATAACAACAACACGGGGAAGTCAGAGAGAACGGAGAGCCAAACGCTGCGGTAAACCTCTATCATCCATCACATCTAATAGTTCGTTCATCTTTTCTTCTATCCCTCCTCTTTCATTCCACGTAGCTATTTGTAGCTCCGTCCTCCACCTACCGCCGTTCCGGACATGGCAGAGGTCGCTACGAGCAAGCCGTACATCTTGGACCCTCTATATTTATTTAAATTAATATTTTCATTACTTCGCTCTGGTGTCGAGGCAAAGCGCGGTGTTGAGTTACGCCACTTAACACGCAATGCCTCCAGAATTCGGCGGAGAATGGGGAACCATCTCAACCCTAGGTCTCTCTGCGTGCCTTGCTGTGTGCGGGATACAGCGTAAAGTTTTTTGTTATTATTTATTATTTTAACGATTAAAGCTTCCAGTAGGTAAGACCTTTTTAAGACCTCTTAAACTATAATAATTATATCTGTATTAAGTTACGTAAAACCAGGATGAATTATATACCCTAACTTTCCCCACGAATCTCTCTATCTATTGGTGAAAACCGCATAGAAATCAGTGTAATATTTTTATATTAATATATAGATTTACATATTATAACGAGACGTAAAATGATTTTAATATGAGGACCCGTTGACGCATATAATAAAATGTGTTGCCATAGCAACTTGTCACTTAATAAAATACGAAAAAGTAGGTATTGTTTAAAACAATGAAATGGATTGTTTTAAAAATAACATTCAGCTCTTCTCTATATAAAGTACAAGTTTTGAAATTTTATATAGGGACAGAGAGAACAAGATAATATATAGATTAACATTATTTATATATTTACAAAATAAGAAATAAAAAAGTATGTTTTCCATTTAGATGAGCTATTCACCGAAGAAGGTATCCTGCGCTGCTACAGACGACATGAACAGCAGAATCCAGATCGATTTTCAACAAACTCCGAAAACCAAACCAGTCCACTCAG
Organism: Heliconius numata; assembly: GCA_016802625.1. Taxonomy (NCBI): domain Eukaryota; kingdom Metazoa; phylum Arthropoda; class Insecta; order Lepidoptera; family Nymphalidae; genus Heliconius; species Heliconius numata. Next base: position 28,682 of record JAEBDU010000083.1, read on the forward strand.
TCGCGTGACTGATATCCTCAGTTCCATTATGCCAAATCAAAAGTGAATGTTCCTATTGTATAGTACGGCCGATTTTATTTGAGGATTTGTTTTACTTTTGCTTATTTTCACCGGATTATACGAGTATAATACACAAGCTTTACTTCAAAGTGGCCACGACACATCGTCCGTACTTTACATCTAGATATAGTTTATAGCTCTAAACTTATAGTTGCATATTTATTTTTAATTTACATATATACCTACAAAAAATTGTCACAAAAATTGTCATAATATTTAATCCTATTTTTCCTTTATTCCTCATTCTCCTTTGTTCTAGTATGTTTTTATTTTTTCGTATTTACGATTTTTTTTCATTTAGTAGAAGTAGAAGGTTACTTTTTTAGTAAGTGTTTTTAGGTGTAAGATTTATATACTTGCATTTAAATGTTTATATATTTGAATTTTATCGCGTTGGCTATAGAATCCCTTGATATTCATATGTTTGTTTGTCAAAAGTTAGAATCGTCCTTAACCTGGCCTATGTAGTATAAGAGTATAGTAAGTAGTTCAAGCATAATTGATGCATTTGAAAATTCTTTTTGATTTAACTTTCTGTTTTGTATATTTAATACTAATACACTACATGGACCTTCACTTCAAGAACCGGAAATTATATATAACAATAGCCATAGCGCTTTCACCCTCTCAACAGTATTTCTCGAGTCCTCTCTAAAAGAACGGAAGTGACCCCACCCTCCGCCAAGGGATTGATCACTCTACCCGCCCCTCTACTATGAAAGCTATTTTGGCATGCGCAGTGAGTGCGTCTACTCTAGGACTAAAATGTTTCTGCCCTAGCATTTCAATGTTTGGTTTTATAACTAACAACAGACATTAGTTTTAACATATTTGAGGCCATTCGATTTCCACTCGAGGAAATAAAGTATTTAATATTTTCATTTCTTCGCTCTGATGTTGAGCGAAGCGCTGCGTTGAATTCCGCCATTTAACATGCAATAGCTCTAGAATTCGGTGGAAAATGGGGAGTGAGTGTCTTAACACGAGGTTCCCTCTACCTACCCTGCTGTGCACACTGATACAGCGTGAAGCTGCAAGTGAATTAGAATTTCATTTGTTTTATATTTCTATTGTCAAGGTGACACGACCTTATTGAATACAGAACCTGTATTTGTTTAATTATAATAATTAAATTTAAAACTCTTACATATTGTACAATACAAACGTGAAATAAAGATTAAGAAGTGAAACTATTTATTCTTTTATTTATCATACATAAGAGGATCGTTTTGCTACAGAATAAATATACATAAGTATAAAATGAACATTGATTTAATATTTTAATTAAAAAAAACATAATATACAAGTTATCAATAAAAACAAAATGAAGCTCAATTTTTTTCAGGTAAAATACAACTTTTACCATCGAGTCGTGGAAAGTTAATAGTGTATCAAGATTATACATTTTCCTATACAAATTTAAAGAGTAAGCGACACTTGCGCTGCTCGAGGGCTTTGAGAGGCAAATGCGGTGCTAAATTATTGGTGGATGATAATGGGGTGGTTTTAGCTGGACAGTTCGATCATAATCATCCTCCTCCTATGTTTCACAAAACTAAAGATGGATTATATTTGAAAATTTCTTAATTTTTTTTCATAGTGGTGTTTTGTATGTTTGTAAATAATAAACTTGTTGTCGTCACAATTTACTTTGTATAAGCTGTATGTCTATTGTAGCTATTTCGGTTAAAAAATAAAACAATCATGTTAAAGACAATTTATTAGAAGCCAGTGCAGCTTTCCTATGCTTATTCGGCTAGAATAGTTGCTTGTCATATAGAAAAAAAAAATACAAATTTAAGTTTAATTTATAATATAAGTATAGATTGACGTATTAATGTTCTAATAATCTTTTAGAAATTTATTTATTGTTGTTTTATATGCTTTTTCTTAGCTTTAATTACTTAATTTATTATGTACAAAATATAAATAAATAATTATATATTTTTTACTTTTTTTTTTACATTTATAACATTTATATACATTACATATCGCCTGTCCATATTAACACTGTCGGATATATATAAATAAAATATTATGGTATAAATAAAGAGAATACTAATCTTATAATATAAGCAAAGTTTTGTAAACTTCTATTTAATCAATATAAAATATAGCAAATTTAAACTTTGGAAGCCTCTCTTATAAATACTTATACTTAGGAGTCATCGATATATCGGTAGTGCCAAATTCGACTTTTTTAGTCGTCTTAATTTATGTTTAGTTTTTTGAATGCTATTTATTTGTAAAACTTGTGTTGGATATGGTACTTTCTTTATGAAATTTATATATAAATTGTATATGTAAAAACTTGATAAGCATAATTTGTTTTTTTCTACTGGCTCTCTGGTGTAACCTGAGTTTTTATTGTATATTACTATGTTTATATAAAGATGAATCTAAATATTTAGTAATTAAAATTATGTTTTATTAATTTTTCTCTCACGTAATGGAAATCCGTCTTTTAATGCATCTTATTCTCTAAAGATAAGAAAAAAACACAGGTATGCAAGACTATGTTCCTAAATACACTTTCTACGAGCGAGAGAATTGTGACGACGCGACGTCGTGGAAGAAATTTGATGAAAAAATACTGGAGGATAAACGAGGCAAATATATACATAAAAATAGGGTAATAAATGAAGATATGGCCAGAAGTGTATGCGACCACGTCAAGACATTTTCGCCCGATTGTATTAGAACAGATACAAAGAAGTTATATTTAGAGGGTGTTAAAAATGTCTCGCAAATGTTTGATTTGTATTGTGAATGGTTCGACGTTAAAGCATCAAGAAAACGACAATATCGTGATATTCTCAACAAGAACTTTAATGTGGAATTTCACAAGACTAAAAATAATGTGTGTGACCTTGAAATTATCTGTGTGTGAAAGTGCGTGTTTTTATTTCCTTACTTTTTATTCTTATACTAGCATCACTTCAATTATTATAATTTACGTTTGTAATTTATTGTTAAATACTTGTAGACTATTTAATAACTATTCACTTTTATTGTATATTTGTATTTGTATTAGAAAATTAGTAATAAATAAACTCAGTGCAAAAGTCATTATTTTTTTATTTTTCATCAAATGAACACTACGATTTCTGATAGCTAAGTTTTAATAGCTAAGTGGCTTATTAGTAAAGCTTTTGAATCGTATTATAATATAGTTGTGCAGTTTTTTTCCTGAAAAATATTTTTTATCCCACATAATATGTTTACAGAAAAATTACTATTCCTGCCAACGCTTCGTAGACAAATACCAATGTTTAGAAATTTTACTTACTCATATGGAAGTGATAAGAGATATCTGCGTTGTTCTAAATACGCCAGTCTGAAATGTTCAGCGAGGTTGATTGTTAACCCTGAAGGGTTTGTGTTGAGAGCTAATAGCAACCACAATCACCCCGCTCCGATATTTTTTAGGGCTAACAATGGAATTCATTATGGAGGTTAATTTCAGGGCACTAACTGTAAACGCTCGACCACCACTCAGAAGAAAGATTATGTATGCATATAATTTCATTTACTCGATCCAGTAGATTATAAACGCGGCGTTGAGCTTCGCACTCAAATATCTCGAAAATTCGAAAATTAAAAATTGTCCCATGGAAAATTTTAACACTAGGTTACTTGGCAGAACTAGCCTGTTATGCTTTAATAAATGTTAAGCAGGCAAAGCCAGGTTAGCCATATGTTTCTATTGAAATGATTCAATATTTTGGTGTAAAATCTTTCCACACTTTATATAACTTTGTTCAAGTTGTTTTTTTGTTCTTCAAATTATTGTTATAGATTAATATCTTTAAAAATAATTATATTTATACTTAACTAGGAGTAATTTTTTTTAAAGAGGAAGATGAATAAGAGTTAATTTAGTATTTAAAATAATATGTTCCATTAAGTATTTATATTTATATCGTCGATTATTATATTTTTGGCGTACTTAATCGACCTGTGATTAAAAAAGAAGTTATATAGATACGTTGTTTTTAATTAAAATTGAAAAGACCTATAATTTTTATAATATCCTATAATATATTCTTTTATACATACAAAACGTAAAACAGAGAGAAACAATATTTTTTCAATATTATTATTTTAAACTTATCTATTAGTGTTCTTGCTACAAGTGTACCTTCTGCCCTGCAAGGGCTTATGTGAATTAGAATCCGTTTCCCACTTTCTGCCGAATTCTGGAGGCATTGTATTTATTTATTTATTTATGTATACTTTATTGCACAAAATTACAAAAAAACAATGCACAAAAGGCGGGCTTAACGCTAAAAGCATTCTCTCCCAGCCAACCTTGTCATGTGGGATAATAAGTATGCAGGTGTGCAGAAGTAAAATATACTTACATATACATAAATATACATCCAATAAATATATAAATATACATATAATAAATAGTTATACATGTAATATATAATTATAATAAAATATTACGGATATTCTAAAATTGCACATTGCGTGTTAAGTGGCACAACGATGAACACACCCTTAAATAAATGAAATGGATTTGAAAAAAAAAAACATGACATAAGAGTCAGATTTTCTTGAACATGTTGGACAAGCAATTTTAAGTTGTTTCGTTTTATTTTTGATGAATTTGCATTTGACGAGTTGGCATACTGAAGCACCACTTTGCACAGCATCTAGCACTTTCATTTTTTACTACCATATTTTTTGTTCACTTGTTACTTAAATCAAAATTTAAGATACTTTCGTTTCCAACTTTCCGCCGAATTCTGGAAGCATGTTGTTGCGGAACTCAACGCTGCACTTTGTCTTCAGTAGAGCGAGGGGATGAAAATATTAAATATTTCATTTCTTGGAGTGGGAATCGAACCCTCAATCTGTCGTGTTTACAGTCGCAGGCTCGTGTCCCTGCGCCTCAAAATTAAATGTTATTTAATATATTATGCAAAGATATATATATGTATATGTATATAGTAGATATATATATGGAGGTATAGATATATATGTATATAGTAGGTACATGTTTAGTGGGACAGCGTCTGTCGTCACGTTTTATTTTCGATCCCCACTCGGAGGAATAAATTATTTTTATATTCAAGCTCACATGACATAAAGTGCGGCGTTGAGTTTCGCAACAACGCAATGTGTGGAATAAGGGCGGAAAGAGGAGAACTGCTACGCTAGTTGAGATGTATTATTTACAAACATACATTTCATACATTGAATTTAGGTTATTTATATGAAAGCGCTCGCTGCCGTCGACTGAACCTGTGCGGAGTTATCGTTTTTACATCTACCCTCTTGTCGACACCATATTATAACTATAACAATCGATGCTTGCCACTCGATGCGCTTTCCATACGTTCCTTTGTTTTACTTAGTATTTCTTTCCAAATTGGTATTTGTCGTGTTCTGTTTTATATATATGTTTGTGGTTGACTTTGTTATATACTGTATCGTGTTAAATTGTGTAATATATATTGAAAAAAAAGCATATTATACAAACATTTTACACAGTGAAAGCGACATAAAACGTTTATTGGATCGATTCCTTGTTGCATTATGTTTTGTATAAAGTCAGATAGCAAATATGGAGTTCTAGGAATATACTAAAAATATAAAGCTGAAGAGCTTGTCTGGAAGAATGTGCTCATTTCGCGACTATGGTTTGAATCAAAATAATCTTTTTAGTTGGATAGACCATTTAGGAAGGTATTGGCTATAATTTGTTAATCCTTTTGTTGTAACCCACTGTGCTTTCGCCCAGTTACCTTGGACATTTAGAAGAAGACGCATGTAAAAGCTAGTATAGATTATTCATACGTATTTACTTAAAAGATTTTTCCTTTCAGAATCCATTGAGTATGAAATATTTCCATCAGGCAAAGGGAAATATAATATTGTAATCGTCGACGGGTACTCGTTTTCAGTGCAGGGTGGCAATCCGAACACTTACTATTGTTCTAGAAAAAGTAAAGGAGGGTGCAAGGCTCGACTGACATTCAGAAATTATACTATTGATTCATTTTACTTGGACCATAACCATCTCCCACCTTTTCTAGAGAGAGCATCCGACGGTACTATAATAAAAGTGAATCCACGCTATTAGTATTGGAAAACATATTTATTTTAGACACCAATGTCTGTCAATTTAATCATTTTACGTACAAAGTTTAATTGTTCTAAATTTATATAGGTATATAATATATTTATAATCCAATAAATGATTTTTATGATTTTAATTAGTTTACTTATTAGATAATAATATATTAGGCAGTCGTGGCGCAGTGGCACAAGGGTGTGACTGTAACGCGGCGGTTGTGGGGTCGATCCCCACTCGCGGAAGTGAAATATTTATTTACGTTTATATTTCCATTTCTTCGCTCTGGTGACGAGGCAAAGCGCGGCGTTGAGTTGAGTTCTGCGACCCAACACACAATTCCTCCAGAATTCGTCACAATGTGGGGAACGGAGTGTCTTAACACTAGGTTCCCTCTGCCTGTCTGCTGTGTGCGGAATACAGTGTGAAGCTGATTTAGATTATTAGATCTTGATTATGAATTTAATTTGTTTAGTTTAAGTTAAGTTTAGTTAGTTAGTAATAATTACCTAAAGACAATCTACAAATATTAAATTTTCGTTGTCAATTTGTTCCAATTTCATTTCTTCAACAGAAAATTAATAAAATATTATACTAGTTTACGGGTGTTGTATAATTTTGTCATATATATTCACTCCAGATATGTGTGGATGTGAATCTCAGGAACTACTGAATCGATTTTTATAAAACTTAGACTGTTACATGACAAAATGATAAACTACTTTTTTCATAATAAAGAACGTATATACGTTCTTAGTAATTCATCACGATAAGGAAAAGACATAATCCGATTTACTTACCTTACCAATCTCCATAAACTCGTATATTTTTGAATGGTAAATGTTTTCATAAGTAGCTATTACTAAGTCTTGTAAATAAAATTACTATTATAAAAATAAAAAAAATATTTTTGAACTGGTTATTTTAATTCTGAATTATTATAAATGGTCGCAGGGCATTATTATTTATATTTATATTTTTTTAATATATGACATTTATATGTTTCAATATTGTAATTTATTTATTTATCATTTATATTGATAGAATTTATATATTTTATAGTACGTATTCGTATTTAGTATATTAACTGAACCGGTAAGGACTAGTAATATTTACTCCTACCCCCTTATCGACGGCATATTTTTTATTTTATAACTAACAGTCGCTAGTCGATGCTTGCCACTCGATGCGCTTTCCATACGTTTCTTTGTTTTATGTAGTATTTATTTCAAAATTAGTATTTATAGTGTTCTTTTTTACTATTTGTGTGTGATATACTATTTGTGTTCAAACTGTAAGTACTTTAAAGTGGTTCTGTAATATTATAAACAAATCGTTCCCTACAACTAATTTTTCACTTTTAAAGTCCAGTAGTTTTCCGTCATTTACTTGGTATTTTTTTTAAATTATAGATGAGACTTCTTTTTAACGTTCAATCTGTCTAGTTACTCGATATTATATCTTAGCAAATTTTATATTTATATCTAATACAGCTCTACAGACGGCCCGTACTTTTTTTATTTACACACATACGTGTATTTAACAAAATTTTCATAATTCATTCTAAATTCACATTTGCTCTAAATTTAAGTTTATACCTTACAATTTACATTTGTTCTATATTTACAAAACAATATAATTATTATGCTTAATTAACTTTTGGTTCAACTTTCAGGTATGGATTACGTTATATTGCCACTCGGTGGTAGGAAATCAGTGGTGCTATTCCAAAATTATTCATACTCATTCCATATGAAAGGAGCTAGGAAATTACAATGTTCTAAGAAAGTGAGCATGCAATGTGGAGCATATCTCAAGATGGACAGGAACAAACGCATCATCTACGCAGACACCTACCACACCCACGCACCCACCATGTATAGGATGACAGCTGATGGTATATATGCAAAGATGCCTCATAATATCTATTTACATGATTATAATTGATGTTTGTTGATGTAGTAGGTTCGATACCAAAAAATTAAGAAGTTAATGTGTTGTCAGCAGAGAATTATGTTGACAATTGTTTTAAAAATGTGTTATGTTTATAATTATGAATTTTAATGTTTGTGAACTATATATAAGTAAAGCTTGAGATGCTCTGAAACTATTGGTAAATTTTAAAATAATGAAATTCATATTATTTTGGGTCCACACGAAGCCATGATTTTAATATTTGTACTAAGTAAAAAGAAAGCCAAAATCTTCTTCACTAAGTCAGTCGTGGCGTCGGCTCACTGTAAACGCGACGGCTGTGGGTTCGATTTCGAATCGGGAAATTAATTATTCTTATCTCCTCACTCTGGTTGATAAAGCAGAGTGTTGAGGTCTGCCACTCAACACTGAAATTGGGTGGAAAGTATGAAAGAATTCAAAAGACAGCAATTAACGAATGTGATCATTAAACCAAATAAGTTGAATGTTCAACAATATTGTATAGAAAGAGTTTGTTTTAAAAGTGTGCCTGTTATTCAAAAGTAATACATATATTGTGCAATTAATTTGCACAATAAATAAGCACGTATGAATGTGTCAAGGCTTGGTTTACTTGTATATTTATAACAAAAAGTTAAATAGTTATTACTTTCTTTTACTTACTACGTTGTGTACTTAATTTTTTTAGCACAAAATAATTGTTTACATTAAATTATTTGTATAAATCAGAGGACGTTTTATTAAACTGCGATTTAAAGTGTATTCTACGAAATTTTCTGTTTTATCCGCACGCGCTGGGTTAGGTTATTCAAAGTTCAATCTGTGCGCGTGAATTTCAAAACGGTCCACAGCCTGTCTCTATGGGACACATTTTGAGCATTTACTCAAAAACTATTCGTCAAACCACTTCTTCTTCTGCTAGGATCACCGCGTCGTCCAAAACGTGCCTGCTAAATTTCAGAGCTGTAGGTTTAACGGTCTAGGAGGAGTAACATTACAACGAAACACTTTTGACCAGTAAGAGTCGATCACTATTATTTTCAGTTCTTAATAAACCAGTAGTTAATTGTTAAAAAAATGTTTTAAAAAATAAACCGACCTCAAATACAAACCTACTTATATTTCAAATACTATTAAATAGATTTGGAGGAAATTTGGTCTTACATATATGATTAACTAATAACCTCTTTTTTTATAATAAAGAACAAAATGCCCAAATTTTAATTAATACGAGTAAATTGCAATTAATCATTTAATATTCCAATGTTTGCAGAAAGACCGTTCGAGTTCAAGGAATCTTCTCGAGGTGGTTACATACTGGTGATGCAAGGACACACGTTCGTTAAAATGAACAAATCTGCCCACAATTGGTACTGTTCAAGAAGAATATCTAGAAAATGTCGGGCTAAAGTCCGTATAAACGAAGAAGGCACAGAAGTTGTGTGTTTCCCTTTCGAACATAACCATCCACCTCGTGCGTGTAAGGCACGCCAATATGAAAATGTATACTATAATAGTTAAGAAATAGTCTACTATTTGTATTAGTCATAGTGCGGTGTTGAGCTCCGCAAAATTTTGCTAAATTGTACAGGAAGTGTTAAAATTAGGTTCCTTCTGCCCATCCTGCTATGAAGGAAAGAGTAAGTTCATTTTCTATATCTGTATGTTTATTTCGATTTCACGATTTACCTTGGATGAATAACATTTATTCATATAATGATTTATTTATATAGAACCTGGGTATCTAGTGTTAAGACTCTTCGTTCCCTATTAAGACACTTACGTTCCCCTTTCGCTGAATTCTTGAGGCATTGCGTGTTGAGTGCCGGAAACTTAACACCGGAATTGAAAACATCCCTCGTGACCAGAACGAGCAAACGAAAAAATTAAATACTTCATTGGAATCGAAACCTGCGGCATCAGGGCTTCGTATAATTATTTTAAATGTATAGTTACAGACAAAAAAGTCGTTAATGATGGTATTTTGTAAAAACTACGAAGTACTTAATCTAGGCTATACACAATAAAAAACTTATTAATAGAATAAGATTACATTTAATGGGCGTATCTTGGGATATGTTCGTATAAACTTTTTTTAAAGTTTTGACAGGTATTCTTTTTGGCCCACCCGTTCCACACACACTAACCTACGCCCATGGTAGCTTCACTTCTTACAAGTTACAGCAAAAATATGACCAAAAATGACGATCTCACTAATTTTTAAATCTAAAATTACATTTTTTTTTGTGTAAAATGTAAATATGTACTATTTACATTATTTATGTTTTTGCTTATGTGTGCGGGATACAGCGGGAAGCTGATTGTTAATATAACTTTATTTTCTCTTTTATTTTTATATTTTTTGGTCAATCTTAAAAAGTGACTGATTAGGAAACTGTCAGGAGTAGCGAGAATTGGCTTTTATTATAAAAAATTCTTCTGTCCTTTCTTTGAGTATATTGAAAATATATTTTATTATAATTGTTTTTATTCTTTATAATTGTTTTATATGCTTTCAGGTGTTAATAAAAATACTAAATTAAAGTTCTTGATTTTTTACTCCAATCAATTTAAATAATTTTGTAAAATGCATTTTTTTTTGTAAAATGCAATGCATTTTAAAATATTTATAAGGTTTAGAAAAATCTTAAAATATTTTTAGCTAGATAATTTTTTATATCCATACCTATATTATAAATTCGAAAGTAACTCTGTCTGTCTTTTACGCAATCAGGGCCAAACCGCTAATTTAATTGTGATAAAATACTCATATAGAGATACTTGAGAGTCTCGGGATGAACATAGGATACTTTTTTTTCTCATATTTGTAATATTTTCGATATATATCAATATATTAAAATACTTATTAATTTGACATGCAATTTATTCCGCCATGTTTATAACAACCGTCGTTGCTAAGCAACGATTTGCAAAGTTTGTTGTTAGAAAACGTCACCCAAAATGAGCTTGCTTAACGTATCTCTCTATTGAAAACTGAAAATAATTTCATAAATATATTTAATAAATATTCTTATAGTTAAAGCGGGCGTAGCCGCGTTCGGGTCCACTAGTATTTATTATATACAGGGTGGAAGAGGCAGCGCTTCTTTAACTGAAACTGCATATAGGGTAAAATATTTCAAACCCAGAATTAAAAAAAATAATCAAGGCACCTCAACGGTTTGGACGTAGGATTTTTTTTTCATTTCACGATTTTTATCCATACCTATATTTCGTGTCACGCACCCATACGTATGCGACGTTGCCGCTTTGACAGGTAAGTGTGTGCGTGCCTATGTTATACTTTACAAATGGCGTTTTATTTTAAAACGATATTTTTATTATTTATTTTGTTTGAAAAAAAAACTTTTTCATTTTTCAGAATTATTTTTTTTCCGAATTATTTTAGGCTTTTATAGAGTAGTTAAAACTGTGGTTTCATTTAAAGTGGCGCTGACAATTCCACCCTGTATACATATGTATTTTTAATATCCAACATATATAATTACAGGATTAATCTTTGAAACTATACGGATATCTAACATGAAGAAGCCGTCGTTACTTTTACAAAACTACACTTTCGCCCAAACCACGAACGACCGTAGATATTGGAATTGCAGTAAAAAGGGCAGCCAAGAGAAGTGCCAAGCTCGTCTAAGGTTCGACAACAAGGGAAACTTGGTGTATCACAATTTAGAACATAATCATAAGCCGCCTACTTTCTTTAAGCAACGTGATGGAACGTATGTTAAATTGAATTCTTAGTATTAAACTAATAGTAAATATTCTATTACTTCCAATGAAATTAATTCGTTTTATATTATTTTAAAAATTTATTATAGATAAAAGAACTGGGCCGTCATGGCGCACTGTGGTATCGTTTGACTGTAGGCTCGTTATCTAACGTCTCGGTCTACACTAGCGAGAACTAATTGTTAGTTTAATTTCTCTACTGTGGTAATACGAAATATGTATTTTTGGGAAAAGCGTGACGCTGAAAAAAACACCGAGAGACTTTTTGACGCCTGAGTCAGAGTTATCTAGGCTCTAAGAAATTGATAGTAAAAAAAAATTTAATGGCTTCAGTCATGTCAAATTGTCTTTTCGAATTGAAGCCGACAGGGTCCAATTAATTTTTCTTTGATGAATATTCTTAACTATAAAAAAAAATATATATTTGGCTATTACCTTGTATTTAACTTTAAATATGTAACACATATTCTTAAATTAACTTTTAGTTTAATTATAAAAGTAAATGTATTTATTGTACGTCGTATTATAAACATTTATGTTAAATGGAATAAATTTCAAAATTTTAAATAAAGTTTTTTATAGAGTAGTAATATTTTTTTATTTTTAACTTCGTTTTCATTTTGAGGAACAAATTAAGTGTAGCTATACTAGAGCTTCCAATATCGCGGGTTCGTCTTTGCTCAAGAAGAATATCTAGAGAATGTTGGGCCAAATTCCGTATAAACTGTTATTTTATATGCTTCCACGTGGCAATAAAAAATACTAAATTAAATCACTTGACTTTTTACTCCAATTTCAATATTTGGCAATGGCATCTTACAAAAATATTAAATATATCATTACAGGATTATTCTTTAAAACTATACGGATAGCTAACATGAAGAAGCCGTCGTTACTTCTACAAAACTACACCTTCGTCCAAACCACAAACGACAGTCGATATTGGAATTGCAGAAAAAAGTGCAGCCAAGAGAAGTGCCAAGCTCGTCTAAGGTTCGACAGCGTCGGAAACTTGGTGTATCACAATTTAGAACATAATCATAAGCCGCCTACTTTCTTGAAGCAACGTGATGGAACGTATGTTAAATTGAAGTCTTAGTATTAATCTTAAATTAAACTATCCAATTAAATTAAATTAATTTTATACTAACGGCCCGCCCGCGGCTTCGCCCACTCACTTCACTCCTAGCTTATGTTATTTTAAATTATTAGGTCAGAATAATAACCTTATTTCATTTAACACTGACTACGCAGAACAACTATTCCGAAGCCATTATATTCATATCTCTTAAGGTGTAGCTGGGCTGTTAGGCTTCCATATGAGCTCCAGATTTCTTTTTTATTATTACTTACTCCAGACCTTCATTTTTGTTATGTGGGTGGAAATTATTTGTCATGTTGTTCAATTTTAGTTCCCCAAGGCAGTATATTTATATCTCTTATAGTTTAGACAGGCTGTTAAGATTCCACATCAGGTATCCAGATTTTCAAAATAAAATATGGCTTAGATATTGCCTAGACATAATAGGCAACATCTAGGCTATAACACGAAGTTTCATTTAAATCCGCCCAGTAATTCCGGAGAATAGCGTGTACAAATAAACAGACAAACAGATAATTTATTTTTGTGGATTTGGCCTCTATTACTGTTCCTAAGCCCCCCTCAATTATTATTTTGTAAATATATTCAATGTACAGACGCATCATTTTTACTTTCTTATTATATGTATATAGATATAGATAGATATTATGTAAAAAAAGACAGCATTTTACTTTAAATATGTAACACTTACTGTTAAATTAATTTTTAGGTTAATTATAAAAGTAAATTATTCGTGGTATTATAAACATTTATGTTAAATGATAATTTTCAAAATTTTAAATAAAGTTTTAATTGAGTAGGTAAGTGATATTTTTTAACTTTTAACTTCGTTTTCATTTTGAGGAATAAATAAAGCGGATAATAATTAGTGGAAAAGCTTATAGCCATACTAGGGCTTCCAAAACCGCGGGTTCGCAGTATTTAGGGTTTTGTTTAAATTTATATTTCCATTTCTTTGCTCTGGTGTCTTCAGCAAAGCGCGGCATTGAGTTCTGCTACTCAACACGCAATGCCTCTAGAATTCGGCAGAAAGTGGAGAACGGAATGTCTTAACACTAGGTTCCCCCTGCCTACCCTGCTGGTAGACTAAAGAGTAAATAACACTTATAGGTCGTCCTTTTAATATAAGATATTTCACGTGTATTTTAAGTTTTGCCCGTACATTAATTTCAAGTAATTGTAAAGCTGAATTAGGGAGGAAGTATAAAAATTTGTTAGATTGCGATATTCCTATTCTAATCTTAATATCTTAAATCCATATTTTTTTATAGGCTTGTGTAGAGTAACATTTGTTTATCGAAATGACGCCATTATTAATCTTCCAACGTCAGAAAAAATTAAAGCGAGTTCAGTTTAAAAAAAAAAACAGTCGAATTGATAACCTCCTTCTTTTTGAAGTCGGTTAATAAAAGCAAAATTATGTATAAAAATACCAAGCGCTCATTTTTTTTAGTCATGACTCATAAACCAACGGTGGATTATGAATTATTATCGTTTTCTCACTCTGGTACCTAAGTGCCGGCAGAAATGCAGAATCGATCGGTGAATTGATTTTTATTGATAAAATTTAAGGATTATTTTTTATTTTAGATAATTTCTATCATATAGTTGCCAAACCAAATGGAGGAAAAGTTATGATCTTCCAAAACTATACGTTCTCAGATAGTTGGAAGGCGAGATGCTGGTACTGCTCCAAGAGAAAGTCAAAAGGATGTCCAGCTAAAGTAGTATTAGACAAATATAGTAATATTATTAGATATAACGTGAATCACACACATTAAATAATTTATATAAAGTAATGCTAGTTGTGATATATTTAGAAATGATATTAATAAACCGTATGGCATATTGTCCCAACGAATTTGTAAAACCTCGATTCTTTTAATTTTACAATTTAATTAAAAAAAAGCTAATATTTTTTTGTTATTTTTAATGTTCTTTCCTTTTTTGGTTAATAATTTTCGCAAACTTTTCCGCTACAACAGATATCGTAATAAAGCTTTTATTATTAAAACATGCTTATTTATATGAAATAATACATGTAATTAGTAAAAATGATATTCATGAATATCAAAAAAAAAATGATATTAAACGTAAAATAATTACCTTTTTTAGATATAAGTTACGAGTTTATAAATTCGTCTAGAGGAGGACACCTATTGGTGATACAAAAGTACACATTCTCCAGGATCAACAAGTCATGTTATATTTGGACGTGCTCAGGGAAATCTGTAAACTGCAAAGCAAGAGTGCGAATGAACGCGGCTAATGAAATTCAGTACCATAATTTAGTACATAACCACCCACCCCCTGCGTATTTTAGAACCAAATCTGGTGAATTGGTTAAATTACATTAAACATTTAGTTTACTTCAACTCTCCATCTGTGGCATTTCGAGCGTACCAATTGAGAATGATTCAATATCACGTAAGGAAACCAAGCCAAGTTAATTTAAGACCAAGTTAAATCTGACCACAAGTTCAGGGGGTTACGATATGTTTTTGTAATATGTGATTTCTTTCTCTTTAAGAATGTTAAAAATAATAAGAGTTTTTTTTAATAAATCTATTATCTAACACAAAAGTAGTTTTTCAATTGAACCAGTAGTTAGACCCAAGAACACATCAGCTTTACAATATGAGTACAGATCACATATCAACATTAACTAATATGTCCCAATTTCAGGAGTGGACTACAGCTTTATTAAAACAACACGCGGTGCTCGGCTCATATTGATAGACGGATTTACTTTTAAAAAAATTAACCAACAATCATACGTTTGGTGTTGCTCTAGTAAAAATAAGAATTGCAAAGCTAAAGTTAGTTTGACAAATAATATTCTTTATAATATAAATATCAATCATAATCACAACGCACCAGAGTATTTTACAACGAAAGAAGGTTTTTATGTGAAACTTTAAAAAAAAACTATTTTCAAAATTCTATTACATTTGTTTTTACTGACTACAAGTTCAGGGGGTTACGACAATTTTTTGTAATATGTGAAAGAATAATTTAAGAATGTTAAAAATAATAAGACCTTTTTTAAATAAATCTATTATCTAACACAAAAGTAGTTTTTCAATTGAACCAGTAGTTAGAGCCAAGAACAGCTTTACAATATGAGTACAGGTCACATATCAACTTTAACTAATATGTCCCAATTTCAGGAGTGGACTACAGCTTTATTAAAACAACACGCGGTGCTCGGCTCATAATGATAGACGGATTTACTTTTAATAAAATTAACCAACAATCATACGTTTGGTGTTGCTCCAGTAAAAATAAGAATTGCAAAGCTAGAGTTAGTTTGACAAATAATATTCTTTATAATGTAAATATCAATCATAATCACAACGCACCAGAGTATTTTACAACGAAAGAAGGTTTTTATGTGAAACTTTAAAAAAAACTATTTTCAAAATTCTATTAAATTTGTTTTTACTGACCACAAGTTCAGGGGGTTACGATATTTTTTTT
>JAEBDU010000083.1:45106-63516 GCA_016802625.1 Heliconius numata
ATTGTGTTAGGCTACTAATGCTTATTTGAATGTAATGTTTTCTTAATTTTAATTTCCATAAATAACTTTTATGCATATTTTTTTAATAATAATAATGTATTGTCCTAATATTACAAAAGCATATTATTAATGATTATAAGTATCACGTATATGTACAATATATTAATAATAAAATAGTTATAAAAAAATCAAATCTTTATGAGAAAGAGAAAAAGAAATTTGTAATGTTGTTTATTATGTACAATAAAAGAAATGTTAAGTAGAGTTTTTTCAGTAGTCATTTTTACGCATTTTTTTTCATAAGACAAATAGTTTTATGTAATTAAGAAAAAATAATAATTTAATGTTTTATATTTTGTTAATTTTCAATTTTTTCAAAGCAATTTTATTAATTTGTTACATATTTAAAATGAAATAAAAGGTTTATTAAATATTTACTATTTTTCACACATACACAATTAAAAAAAAAATACATTTATTAACCAATATCAAATATCCTTATTGTTTTTAGTTTATTAAGTATATCATTAAAATTCATACATATTTATTTATTTATTTCAGTGACATTTATGTACTCGAGGGACGGAGAGTCGTTGATGAGGCTTGGTGACTTTACGTTTACAAGACAATTGTATGTAGAAAACAAATGGTGCTGGTGCTGCTACACTCACAACGATAATGGTTGCCCAGCCAGAGTGTACACCGATCTAAATAAACTAATATACGCAAAAAACTATCATAATCATCCACCTACTGAGTTTTTTGTATGACTATTACTTATTTTTTTATTCTATTGTTTTTTTAAGTTAAGATAATTGTTAATATTTTTTAAATTTTTTGCAGGATAGGTCTTTTAAAATCTACCTTGATACACTTTTATCTGATCTTTTTTAAACTCAAAATCAATCTTTTATATGTCTATTGGTACTTGAATAATCTTTGTAGACGCTCTTTATCTTTATTTTCTAAAAACGAAAATTTATTAATATTATTATGTAGAGTACTATAGGTTAAATATAGTAAACTTATATAAATACAATGGCAACATTTAACTTAAATTAAAATTGATTTTTATAGTAATTTGAGTGAAATAATCTTAAAATATTTAATTTTCACGAGCAAATGTATGTAGGTATTTATGTATAAGTAGAACAAATTAAACTAAGTAAATGGTGCTACAGTGTAAACCTAGGTGCTAAAACATGTGATAAACGATATAGTGATCTCTGTGAATCTCTTGCCTTATATAGTATAGTCAGTAATAAGTACAAATATAGTGGCATAATAGTTCAGTATTAACGCACTTGTGTTCTATAGCTATCTACATTTTATTCATATAATATAAAGTTTGAATTACCTCATGTATTTCTTTTATTTTTTCATCAAGTATTTTATAGAGAATTAAGTGCTAAGACACTCAATTCTTTATTTTAGAAAAAAAAATATTTTGACCCTGTAATATTGATTTAGGAAATTTAGAAAAGTAAATAAATAATATTAATAAAATAATTATTTTACAGTCCGAAAAGCCTTCATAACACAATCTATCAGAGGGAAACCGTTGATTGTGCTCAATAAATATACGTATTGCAAGCATTCCATAAGAAATGGTGTTATTAGATGGACCTGTTCCACCCATTCCTACAAATGCTGCAAAGCAGTAGTAAAAACTTGTGGTAAAATTGTAGTAGAAGTGAAAGGCCTTCATAATCATGACGCCTCTGATCTTCTCATCAACAAAAATAAGTTTAGCATATAGTTAACTAATTTAGAAATAGGTTCAGTAAATCCAAATGATTTTTTTTTAATGAATAGCTTATGTGATGTTTAAGTTTTTGTACGTTTGATATCAATTCCTATAGAGAAGCTATGTGATTGCAATCGTGAAAATTGAACTCTAGTAATAGGTATGGTTTCTGTGTAGTCATATTCAGACATCAAAACAAGCTATGTTAGTGATGAAGATGAAGAAGAATAAGTTATATAAAAGTTAACGATTCGTCGCTTTAGTGGTGGACAGCTAACTCACATATCATACATAAGTTAATGTCGTAACGAGTAATGGTTAAACAAAAAATATACTTATATGTTCTTCAAATTTAAATTATAGTTAGGATTTTTGTTAAAATTATATTTTTTGTTAATTCATTACTCTTTTTCTCATTGCTTTCAAACTTGTAATATGTGAGTTGACTTCGTTTACCGCTACAGTAACAAAATATCCATATAAAATCCAAAATCCATTTAAAATATTTATTTTAAAAAAGGTTTTATATGGTTTACCTTTTAAAAGGATATTGAGAATTTTATATATTTATTATCCTACGTAGTACAAAAATATGATTTATCTTAAAACATCTTAAAAACTTGCTCGTTATTTGAAAAATCATTATAAAAACGAATTTAATTGTTAGAAGATAGAATATAATTTTGTGCAATTAATTGGCAGCTTATTGTGAAAACAATTATTTGTCATCTTAGATCTCTTTTAAATGGTCCTATTTCCTAGTAGGTATATTTTAATTTTATAAATACTTAATATACAGATAAATCTCAATTGAAATATTTAAATAAGATTTTAATATAATAGTATGGGAATAGTTATGTTAAAGAGAAAGGGAGAACGTGGCGTGCGGCACAGTTATTTTTTTAGATGCGACAATTGTGTATTCGATTTCCATTTGTGAAAAAGAAGCATTTGCTAGTTCTGGTAACGAGTGAAAGCGACACAAAATGCAAAAAATGGAGCAGTGCGTAGGAAACGGAGTGTCTTAAGTATTTATTATGTTTTCTCTGCCTGCTCTATTATCTGTAAAATAAAATAAAACAAAAAGCATCCAATCTTGTTACATAATATATGACATTGGGTTCCATCTGTCAATACTTGAAGTATCTAAATCGACAGAGAGGAGAACCGAGAGTTTTTTCTCTGTTTTATTTTGATACGGCAGACAATATTAAAGAAATAACGTCCTTCGCTCTTTTTTTGTGTATTAGTATGATGCATGAACGGGTATTTTATATTTGGGTAACATTAGTGCTACTTAGCACCGTTCAAATGAGTGTAAATAATTGTTACTAACGTGATTCAGTTGTAATGAGCTTCACTGAGGTTATGGGTTCGAATTGTATTCGAGGAAATTATACAGTGATATAAAAAAAATAGCTTTACTCTTTATCTTGTATACGGGATCTAAATACTCGCTGGTAGGCCGAGGGAGTCTAGTGTTAAAACAATCCGTTTCCCACTTTCCGCCGAATTTTTCGAGGCATTGCGTGTTGAGTGGCGGAACTCAACACAGGGCTTTTTGCTTCGCTGCCAGAGCGAACAAAAGAAATTATTAAAAAGTAATAATTCATTCCCAAGAGTGAGAATCGAACCCACAACCGTCGCTTTATAGTCACACCCTTGTGACCCTGCGCCACAAAGGCCTCATTACAGTGATATAGTTTATCCTATTATTTTTCAAGTGGAAATTGTAAAGAAATATATGTACTTGATTAATATATAACTTTAAAAGGGATATTCATACAACTAATTATGTTTAATTTGAAATAAATAATGATCTACTTAGCTAAGTAAAAAATCGCTGCAAATAATAAGAAGAAAAAAATGAAAGTAAGTAATATATACACAAGTACAAATATAACTTCACTTTTATTTAAATATAATTTATAGTAAAAAAATCTTTATGCCTCGCGTTACAATTGTTTAATGCCAATTATAAGAAAAGATGGAATAGATCTCTAAACATAGAAAATAAAGATTTATACGTAGATTTAGTCGATGTGGGTTCTCATAGTATAGTTTTGTATTGCAATAAATATATTACGAAATTAACATTTGAGTTTGACTGTAGGACAAATTATCGAGTCTCGAACTAGATTCGAAAGTGGGGAATCTTTGTTGAGTAATCTTTAAGACATAGATTGGAAATTTCTAGAAATCCTCTATTAGGTCCGTATTTATAAATTGTTCTCATCTCTGAGATCTATTATAGCCGTTTTTATAATCTTATGAATAAAAACGGCATTTCAAGATCGCTCTTAAGATCGATATCAGAGTTGAGAGCGGTTGAGAAATATAGGCCTACTTCCCTACACTCCTCAACCTACGCACGTAAATTTCATTTTTCTAAATCCAGTAGTTTCGTTTATACGTTGACTGTCAATCACTCAATGACGTTCTTCCGTTAAGTTAAAACTCTTGTTTTTTTATTATTAAACAAATTATTTCCATATATTTTTCTTACACAACTAAATATTTTTTCTAATAGACGCTGTCTGTTTAGTGCCTCTGTAGTTATACTTATTTATGTATAATATTTGGAAATATATTATTTATTTATTTATATACTTTATTTATTCTAAAATATTATTTTTCCTTTATTAGGCTATAGCCTTTTTACATGTTCAAAATTGAAACTTCTTCAGTATCAAAAAGAAAATTAATAATTGAAATATATGATTAATGACAATTAAAATTTCAGTGTCGTTTATGTTGTCAAGAAACAACAGAACTATGATGGTAGTGGACGGCTACAAGTTCTCCCTTCACTATTCAAGAAACGAAAGGGCGAGATGGCAGTGCAGCAGGCGAAGCTACTTCGGCTGCAAGGCTGTCATACACACATACGGTGGAGTTACAGTGTATAGAAATAAAATACATAATCACGATCCTTAGTATATTATATATGGATAAATAGATGAATTGTTAGGGCTTCGTGGCTCTGGACAGCGTTTGTTATGTTGTGGGTTCGATTTGTGGGAAATTAATTATTTTTACTTCCGCATCATGGCAGAATGGGTGAATGAACCATAGAATATTTATAAAATATTTCTTAAAAAAAATATTTAATATTTAATTTCCTCGAGTGGAAATCGAACTCATAACCTGTCACAGTCGCATGCTTGTGCCCCTGCGCGTTCTCGCTTCGTAATTATGTACATAATGTAATTTAAAACAATGTTTTGTATATATTTATTATAGAATTATTAATATATTTCGCGTTATAATATAATTTTAATAATAGTATATGCTGTTGCATAGATAACTAGAACAAATGGCAACTTCTGTAGATGATGGTTATTTTTTACTTTGCACTTGGCTTTAATTTTTATCACTCTTATCTTACAATATCAGTCGTAAGATCTGGTTTCTGTTAAAGTATATATTTCAATACTAAAAGACCGTATTGACGCGTACAAAACGCACTGCTTTAGGAATGTCACTTTATACACAAGTAATTTTATTTTATTTTAATTATTATTTTATTTATTTTATTATTATATAAATTAATTTTTATTTTTATTCGAAATATTTTCAGCACATGTTAAAACTATGAAAGTACGTTTCCGATTTAAATGCAGTTGTTACGAAAGTTGGTTTTAAAGGTATATTTTTTTATTAACATTTTCATTTCTTGGGTCTGGTGAGGAGGCAAAGCGTTGAGTTCCACTACTCAACACGCTATGTCTGTAGATTCGGTGGAAAGTAGGAAACAGTATTGTCTTAATAGGGGCCACAATGTCTTAGGTTCCCGGGTACCGTCTCCCTACCTACCTACTACCTACCTGCTATGTGCAAGATAAGCTTGAAACAAAAAATCCAAAAGCCGCCTTATTACTGTAAATAATCTTTCACAGGCTCTAATTTTGCTTATTAAAAACCTTAAAGAATTGGCAGATAACGGTCCACAAATTTTTGTTGTTATTGTTTAAGTTATAAAAATAAAAAATGAAATATAATGCCACAAACTTTTATTAAATTTTAAACTCATAACACTTTAAAAGTGAAGGACAATAAAGATACTTTTAATTTCAAAGTTGTTTGTCTGGTGACAATGTAATTTCCTCGGTCAAACAAAACCTTGTTTCGAGTGTTCTATGGTTTTATGCGATATTGTAATTTAAAATTTCATTCTTTTTCATTTTCACGTTGTATCCCGCACACAGCAGGGTAGGCAGAGGGAACTTAGTGTTGAGATACTCCGTTCCCAACTTTCTGTCGAATTCTAGAGGCATTGCGCGTTGAGTGGCATTTGAGTTCTTTTTTCTTTTTTACGCTCTATTCTGCAGCAGCATGTAGCAGAGTTGGCAGAGAGAACTTAGACAAGACTGTTGTTCATTTTCCCGCCTGAATTCGAGACATTGCGCAACTTAACGCCGTATTTTGTTTTAGCAGAGTGTAAAAATGAAAATAATTAATTGTTCCTAGTGAGGATCATACCAATGTATACAATCAGAGGCTGTTCTATTGCTTAATAATGTTCCAGGACTAGATCATGTGTAATTAAAATTAAGGTGTTTCTTCAGTCTTCTTAGACAAATAGGGAATGGAAAAATGTGACACTAATTTCTCTGTATATATAAAGTGATACTTAACGATGATATAGAGTGTGTAAATTTGAATATTTTGTATTTAAGTGATAGAGTATAAAATAAAATTATTTAATTTTTTTTTATATTGTGATTGTGTGAATGATGATTTATGTAAATAAACATATTTTTATATTACTATAAGAATTTTAATTAAATTATTTAATATTGATATATTTCGTTTGCTTTGTGAAATTGCTGTTTTCTACCCGCCGAGTGATAAATTATTATTATAAACTATAAACTTTTATTATCTTCAGCATTTTTTTTTTCAGTTTCACATTCGTATCGAATTAATTACGGCAAACTTAAAAAGAAACAAACAAGAGAAGAGAAGCTAGAAAAAAAGCGTCAAGCAGAAAAGTTACGTTACCAAAAAATTAAAAATGACCCACTTAGGAATGCTGAATTAAAAGAGAGAGAAAGACAAAGATATCAAAAAAAGAAGGGCAAAGTACAAAGTAAGAATATTATTTATTTAATTAAAATTCTTTTTAGCCTCATTCTGTATCTCGCACACAGAAGGTAGGCATAGGAACCTGGAAACCTAGTGTCTAAAACACTCCGTTCCCAAAACTCTTCCGTTCAGTAATTTCCCGTGAACTCTCGAGGCATTGAGTGTTGAGTGGGTAAACTCAAATTCGCACTGTGTCCCATTACCAGCGCATGGAAATGAGAATATAGAATATTTATTTCTCCGAGTGGGAATCAAACTCACAACCGTCGCGCTTACAGCCACACGCTTATTACCCTTGCGCCACGCCAGCCTCTTTATGTTCACAAAACAAATAATTATTTTAAAATATTATATTAAAGATTTGACTGAGAGGGAAAAAAAAGTTCTTAGAAAAAAATGGAGGGAGAGGAGTAGAAGATATAGAGAACGGCTGAAGAAATCTATGAAAACGGAAAAGAGAATGTAGAAGAAAAATAAAGAAACTGAGGAGAATTTAAAAAGACAGAATAGTGAATAAGTGTATGGCGAAAATGGAATCATAAAATAACTATGAAATATTTAGTAAAAACTAGGGACCATTCTTTAATTTTCCTTATAATTGTAACTTGTTTCTAAGACCTCGTTTATTATTATATTCTTTATATTCTTACAAGAATATGTATTGTATTTTATAATAGTATTTACTCTTCGTTGAACCACAATAAACTTTCACATAAAAAAAAACTAATTTTTTTTTAATGGAAAATCATCATGATGCACCTCTTAATGCTTACATAAAGAAACAAATATGAAGAGCTATTACTCTCCTTTATTTACAAATTAGTAATAAATTAAATAAACTTTTAATGTGTTACTGGATTTTTTTTATGTCAGTTTATTCAAATTAATCAGTATGTTACCGCTATGTTATATATGCACCACTGTGTACATATTTAACATTTTTTATACTATTGGAAGAAACATTTATTTCTTTACAAAAAAACGTATAAAGCACGCATATATAACAAACGTTAAGTATTTTTTTTTACATAGGGCTCCTTTGGAAGATAAATATTTTTTTGGTTTCCACATTAGGTCGGGGCACTACTATGAAGAACAACTATGTTACCATGAATATTATAAAAAATTTTTTTTTCAGTTTCACGTTCGCATCGATTTATTTTTGGCAAATGTAAAAAGAAACAAACAAGAGAAGAGATGCTAGAAAAAAAGCGTCAAACAGAAAAGTTACGTTACCAAAAAATAAAAAATGACCCACTTAAGTATGCTGAATTAAAAGAAAAACAAAAATATCAAAAAAAGAAGAAAAAAGAACAAAGTAATAGGATTAGTTATTTAATTAAAAATTATTTTTAGCGTCATTCAGCGGTAGGCATGGGAACCTAGTGTCTTAAACACTCCGTTCCCAAAACATTACCGTTCCGCAGTTTCCGCCGAACTCTCGAGGCATTGAGTGTTGAGTGGATAAACTCAAATTCGCACTTTGCCCCATTATCAGAATGAGGAATCAAACTCACAACCGTCGCGTGTACACGCTTATGCCCTTGCGCCACGCCAGTCTATTTATTTTCACAAAACAAATAATTATTTTAAAATGTTATATATTTATATTTAATAAATATATGAATGAGAGGAAACTCTTAGAAAAAAGAGAAAGATTGGCAAAGAACATATAGAGAACGGCTGAAGAAATCTATCAAAAACAGTAAAGAGAATGTAATAAAAAAATAAAAAAACTGAAAGAATTTATAAAGGTAGAATAGTGAATAAGTATAAGACCAATAGTTTAATTTTTTTGCTTTGTAATAAAAAAATCTATCATAAAATACATAATATTTAGTAGAAGCTATGAACCATTCTTTAATTTTCCTTGTTATTGTAATTTGTTTATAAGACCTCTTTTGTAGTTTGCCAAATTTCCTACGAAATTGCCTATGTATTGTATTTTATAATAGTATCTACTATTCGTTAAACCACAATAAACTTTCAAATAAAAAAAACGTATTTTTTTTTAATGGAAAATCATCATGTTGCACATAATGCTACCTGATGCACTTAATTTTTTTTTCTTAATGCTTACATTAAGAAAAAATATTAAGAGCTATTACTCTCCTTTATTTACAGATTAGTAATGAATACTTTTAAAATGCTACTGTTGTTAGTAATGTTACCGCTATGTTATACATATATGCACCACTGTGTATTTAATATTTTTTATACTATTGGAAGAAAGATTTAATTTCTTTAAAAAAAAACGTAAGAAACACGCATATATAACAAACGTTAATTATTTTATTTACATAGGGCTCCTTTGGAAGAGAAATACATTAGGTCGGGGCACTACTATGAAAAACAACTATGTTCGTAATATACATAACTTAAAATATACAAATGATTTTAATTTCAATATCCATAAAAGTTGAAGAAATTATGCAATAGGTAATTTCAGATTTGCCTCACCTGTGTATACCTGTATTTATTTATTTTAAATTAATATATGTTTGTAATACTAATGTTTTACTTTATAAAACTATTATTATTTTCAGAAATATCAAAGCAGTTATGTCCTATATGCGGAGACATCGTATCGGGCATGCACTACGGTATCCTCACCTGTGAACCTTGCAAATTATTCTTTAAAAGAACTATACAAATGAGCAAGCAATCAGAATATACTTGCAGAGGCTACAACAAGGGTCACGAAGTCATCTGCCATATAAACGCGACGACCAGGTCGTACTGTAGGTTATGTAGATACAACAAGTGTTTGTATGTTGGTATGCAACCCCTAATGGTGAGACTGCAACCGCGTGCTTTTCCAATAAAACCCTTAAAATTTCATTATTAAAATTTCATTATTAAAATTTCATTATTAAAATAATTAAATGAACGCGCTGCTACCCTTTCAAATGTCTGACTGATGTAGAAATCATTTGTTGTCATAAGAGAAACCAGTGTTCAGATACTCTGTTCTAAACTTTCTGCCTGTTTAGAGGCATGGTGTGTTGAGTGGCCGCAACCGACGCCATGATTTGTCTTGTTTAGACCAGGCAAATGGCAGTAATTTTATGTGTATTTCATAATTAACTGTTTGTATAAGAAATTCTTCTTTTTTTAAATTCATACATTTCCCAATTTTTTATAAATGAATATGGTGTAGATAAACGAGTACTTCGTTCACGTACTTAATTCGTTCATAAATGAGAGTCATCTCATTTGGTGTGTTAATATCTTAATTGCACTTTTTAAAAATAATAAGTGTATACAAATTATGTTAGTATTTTTAATACATTTTTGTATACTTTTATACGTGTAGCTATAAGATTTTTGTAGAATTAATATACATATAGAAGCCGTTAAAAAGATTTATTGTATGTTATAAAAATGTTATTTTCCTTTTTTTGTAGAATTTAGTTTTTATGAAGATTACGAAATATTATTTATGAAATTTTTTTGTAAAAATACATTGATTTAATTTTTATATCTTACATACATACATTCGAATTTACTTAGTTTATATAAGTAATATGTGTCTACCTACTTAAACTTTGAGGTCTCTTTTTTCTCTGGAATCGTTCTTATAAGTGTAATTTTTCTTTGGAGCTAATAAATAAATTTTATATTGTTACTTTTTATTTATTGTCCTCCTTATACACATCTCATATAGCACTCAAGAGCTTTAGATAACTAAGAAACTGTCATTCGTTTCGACATTTCAAAATATTAAAGATATAATATGAAAAACTGCCATTACTCGATCTCAGCCGGATCGACAGCCGCTAGACGAGGTTTGAGATTCAGAGGGCGCTCTTGCCGCCGTCGATATCCTCTTAAGTAGCCACGTAGTGCTTGCTTTTACAGCATTAACCTCATACTAGAAAAAAAAAATTCCACCAGTAAGGCCGTCGTAACGCACAATGTGTGACTGTAAATGTGAAGATTGTTGGTTCGATTCCTCTTCGGGGAAAATAATAATTTTATTTCCTGGTAAATAGACAAAACTAGTAAAATTGAAATCTATAATTTCACTTTAATTTAATTCACAACCATATTTTTTTTATTGGGAAATTAAGAAATAATAAAGCAGAGCGAAATCGAATAAAAATCAATACAAATATAGTTTAAGAAATAAAGAAAGATAAAATATAAGCATATCTTGTTTTATTTGTATTTTCTTTAATTTCTTAAATCCTAAAATTGTATAACTTTTAATTATCAAAATTTCAATAATTGCAGTAAACTGATATATTTATAAGTTTGTTAATTAATTTATTTCTGTTTTAAAGATGGTGCAGTGCCGCAATACAGCTGGAGTCGAGCAGGCAACGCTATAATCATCCTAGGTGACTACAGGTTCAAGAAACGATCGAAACATGTCAACCAGAAACAGGAAATACACTGGGTCTGTAATAAATGTGATAAAGGGTGTAAAGCGAAGCTTACCACGTTAAACGACGCCATAATAAAAATATATAATGTCCACAAACACGACGGCCTTAGAAAACTTAAATGATATTTAGTAATAGTTTATTGTAAACCAAAGTTGTTTTTTTTTGTTATAAACTATGACTTCTTTTTCGCTTTTTAAGGTTCCGTATCTCAAAAAAAAAACGAAACTATTATAGGATCACTTTGTTTTCCGTTCTGTCCCTCCGTCAAGAGCATTCTCTCATCTCGAGATCGCTTGGACAAACTTATAATTGCAGTTTATTTCATATAAAATTAGTGCATACATCCATCATCTTAAGTTTGCCAAGTTTTATAAGATTGCACTTCCCGTTGACGAACAATCCTGAAATAGGTACGGAACCTTCGGTGTGTGAATTCGACTCGCATTTGGTCGATTTTGAATAATAATCTTATTTATGTAATTAATGTAAAATGCTATGTACAAAGGTAATTTTTTTAAATATTTTAGGAGACGCAATCAAAGATTGTAAATATTTTTTCTACTCATTGACGTAATATTTTTTTTATAGTAAAATTATGTAATTGTAGCACTACATGAACGATATAATAATAAATTCATTTTGTAATCAATTTCATTTAATATTTTTTAAGTTTAAGTAATTTTTAAGAAAGTTTTTTTAATTTTTTTAAGGAAGTTTAAGTTTTTGTTAAATTTAACTGGCCTCAAAAAATAGACATAAAGGTATTTTGGTAAACTTATGTTATACCTTATCTTATGAATGTTTGTTGAAAATAATGAAAAAGAAACAATGTTTTAAAATTATATTGTTTAATTTATTTTAAATTTAATATGTATCTATCATTAAGATATATAATTTACATAAACTATTTTGTAGCTGCCGTGGTCCATGGGCATAAGCGTTCTACCGTAAACACGACGTTTGTGGGTTCGAATCCCATTCGGGGGAGATTTTTTTAAATTTTAATTTTGTGGCTCTCGCAAAGCGCGGCGTTGACTTCCGCCACACACGCAATGTCTGAAGAATTAGAAAGTGGGGGAAAGGAACCCTCCTTATCTCATTTCTTACATTATATCAGGTTTCCAGGCTATCCAAGTTCCCCTTACGTGCGGAAACACAAAGATAGTCACATTGACATAGCAGTGATCTCATAGGCCAAATATTGAGATATTTATTCTTTTTTTGCCTTTACGAGATTGAGATAGCAATGTCAACAATCACTTCATGGCACGCCCATTTGTCACGTTCGATGGTTCAAAGGTAATTTTTACCATATACAGTTTCCGCAAATACCTAATATTTCGAATTCAGGTGGAGAGCTGAGAACGAAGCGTCGATACTAATAACTTAGTACATTTGTCTGCCTTATTATGTAGGATATATTATATTTTTAAGGCCATCATGGCGCAGAGGTACAACGTCTGATTGTAAACCCAACTGTTGTGGATTCGATTCCCACTCGAGGGAATAAAATATGTTTTATTTTCATTTCTTCGGCCTGGTAACATGACAAATCGATATTGCGGAAAGTGGAGAGCTGAAGTTGTTAAGTACATACTGTATAAAAAATGGAATACTTATTAAAATGTGATCTCGTTTAGTATGTTCTTCAGTTACCACGTTATAGATCATATTATAGTAAATATTAATATACTAATTAAGTATTAAATAATAAAATTGTAGATAAAACGGCACTTTTTAATAAATTATTTGAACCATTGTATTTGTCATTATAGTTAGTTACATATATATATTTAAAAGAGTGCGGATTCATATCCTGCTAGGTTTTATATATTGGTACGGAATATCCACATTTTCTACGAAATGTCCAAATATATTTTCATTTTTCTATAAAAAGATATATATTTTTAAAAAAGTACCCAATTAAAATGAAACAGTGTTTATTTATAAATTGTTTATTCATAAAATATTAAAGTAGCATCACATACTTCGTTTACCTATGTATTGTATATCATAATAATTATTACTAAAAAATTATAATTTGAAAATAAAATTATATTACAATTTAAAATTTTAGGCTTTAGGCTACACGGGCGTGTCTAGAGAAATTTTACAGTTGAGATCTTGACTTTAGCATTGAACTGATATTTTTGGGTTAAGATTTTTTCGAGTTTTCAGGGTTAATTTTTTAACTGTGATTATCCTACGCCCTTGTAGGCTAACAGAATTTAATGAAACTACCCTCTGTGCTCGTTTTGTTGAATAGCGGTATTATAGTATTCTTCACATCTTTTTTACTTATTTCATACATTTTTTTTACGATTTTGAACAATGAAGTCAATATAAAAATACTAATTTTCCATTTTTAATGTACTAAATAAAAGGTACAATTAAAAAATTGCATGCTGCATTATACAATTCGGCAATATTCTATAAATGGACAATAATTTAAAATATATTTTATTCAAAAAATTACATATATTTGTCGATAAAATATAGAACTCATCATATAACAAATGAATGAACATAAATCTATAGAAAACAGTTATGTAATTTTAATTATATGAATTATGAAATGTGTAAATATGATGTTCGTCCTTTTAACATTCCTAACTTAATTTTTTTGTAAGCATCATTACATCATAAAAAAACGTGTCATTTCTTTACTTAATGTAAGTTGGCTGTAAAAATAATATCTAAATATTTTTACTGTTTTATAGTAAGTTTCATGTTATTTTATGTATTTAATTGAAATATGACAATTTGAATGACCAATAAATGTTATTAATATTAATAATTTTGTGTTTTATCTCTTAATCCTATTATCTATAGTCATTTTGGTATTTATTTATTTACCTTTCAAAAACGTTATCATCAATTAGTGGAATCTTCTAGACAAAGAGTGTTATAATATGGTATAATTATTTTTACATAATTTTTATTTCACCGCTCTGGTAGCGTCCAACTCGAAAATTGCACGGAAAGACTTAAATTAGGATCCTTCTACTAACGTAAATCTATTTTTATTATAACGACTTAAATTTTATTAACAAATTGCCATTAGTACCTATA
The DNA here is from genome assembly GCA_016802625.1 of Heliconius numata. Lineage (NCBI taxonomy): Eukaryota > Metazoa > Arthropoda > Insecta > Lepidoptera > Nymphalidae > Heliconius > Heliconius numata. Next base: position 59,405 of record JAEBDU010000083.1, read on the forward strand.
GCATATTATATATTTTATAAAGCATGGACATGAGTTTTAAAAGAAAACAACTATTAAATTTTAATTCTTACAATAATTTGTTTAAAAATATCTTATTATATATCTACAGCGGCGTAATGCATGGTTGATGATTGTGTTCTACGTAAGCTGTCACTATACAGTTATCAATAACGGTGATCCTGGCTTTGCAGCCCCTGTAGCTTCTCTTGGAACAGCGCCATGTCTGCTTTTCGTTTGTGTCGTGGTGAAGAGTGTATTTGTGCCTGTCGTACACTAGTACTGTGTGACCGCGCTGCGTTCTCACAAACATGCCTGAAATATATTTTTGGTTACATAGGTATGGTAAAATTAAGTTATTCTTTAAACAATGCCTCCAGAAAATGGTGGAAAGTTGCCTACCGTGATACATTCGGGATACAGAGAGAAACTGAAAATTAAGTTTTTTTTGAAGAATTTTCACGATCAGATATATAACAACCAGCCGTCTGTAGTTTACTGAAAGGTTTCGCTTGTCTAGAACTATGATCAATTGATTCTTAGAATGTATGACATCCCTGAAATTTGGCTAGGCAGGAAGAGGAGACAGTGTAGGTTAAAGTCAACTGGCATTAAAATGCTATTTATATACGAATACATAATTAGCACTGGAAGTGTCATTATTTCACATTTTTTTAACAAATATTTAAATCGAGTGGCGGAACTCAACTTTTTGCTTCGACACCAGAGCGAATAAATGAAGATATAAATGTAAATAAAAATGTCATTTTCTCGAGTGGGGATCGAACCCACAACCTTCACGGTACAGTCACACCCATGTGCCGCTGCGCCACTTGACTAATTAATGACTGTTTATAACGATGACTATATTTAAATTATTTTCATTCTTCAAAGTTAAAGCAGGGCTTAGATTTCCGCCGCTTAACACGTAATCTTTGAAAAATTGGACGGAAAGTGTTGGAAGTTGGTTTTTTTCATATAACTGATTATTTTCACATTGTGGTTAGTTTTCAGAAACAAAAACTAGGAAATTATAATTATTTTCTAGTGCCGGCTCGTTTCAAAATAAAAAACGATTAAAATTCAATACTTTATTATACTCGTACATATTAGAAAAAAAAAATCGTTTAGATATTATTCAAGATTTAGAATAAATTAGGTTATTAGATTTGAAATAGAAAAAATGATAAAATATAAAAAAAATAATGGTACGGAAAAAAGTACGTAAGTAGTATTATGCCTGTAGAGTTATCAGATTTAAAATAAATAAAAAAATCTTTATTATACAAAATTACATATGAAATATCTACTCATATAACATATTGGGTGGGTCATGATTGTGTTCTACATAAGACGAGACTATACACCTCTCAACAAACACAATCTTGGCTTTGCAGCCGGCGTTCCTTCTCCTGTAGCAGCGCCAGGTCTGCTTCCCGTTTCTGTTGTGGTGTATGGTGTATTTGTGCTTTTCGTGAATGTATACTGTGTGACCGCGCCTTGTTCTCACGAACATGCCTGGAACAATTGAGCTTATTTAAATATTTATTATTATTTTTTTCCATAAGTACAGAAAAAAACATTATTGTTAAGTGCGATAATTCATAAAGGCGGAGGCAATAGTTGAATCATTTTCAATTTGGTTAGATAGAGAAAGAAACTTGGAGAGTGGAAGTGAACGTTAAAGAGAAATTTGAAAAATTTGAAAGATAAAAATAAACTTAAACTGACTTCATATATAAACACTTATATTTTTTTGAAAAAAAAAGACGTGTTTGTGTTACAAAAATCAACTTTAAACAGTAGTCAGAACATTTATATTATAATTATATTGCTTATTTACATCACATCCAACCCCAGCTTAGCGATTTTGTTATTTCTTTTTTCTTTTAAATCCAATGCAGTATTTTATCTTATTTAGTAATTAAGCGATACGCAATATTCTCAATATTCTCTCCATTTTGTTATATTTTTCGATGTTCACGAGGATTCATATCTTCAACAAATCTTCTGCTACCTTTCTCCTTCTTCCTCAAATATATAAGACGTTGTTTTTCTCTTAATTCTTGCCATTTTATGGGATCATTTTTGATTCGTTCATAACGGCGGCGTTCCCTTTCTCGTTTTTGCTGTAAGAATTCTTCCCTCGTCCGTTTTTCTCTATAGATAGTTTTTATATCTGTAAAATTGTGTAAATGTACTTAAGACAAAGTCAGGGGATGATAAACTTGCTTATAATTTGCTTTCTCATAATAATTACTAAAGTCTACTTCCAAGTTTTACGGCTATACAGCCAAGATGACCAAAATGATGTGACAACAGAAAGATTAGGGATGAGGCTATACCCACCGCGCCCACACCGATGGATCCGCTGTTGCTTGTTATTAACGAGGCAAACTGTGTTGAGTTCCTCCACCTAACGCGACAATTCGTTAGAAAGTGGAGAAAGGAAGTGTCTCAAAGCTATCAGAGTGTCTTAACATCAGGTTTCCGTTGCCTTTTTGCTATTTGCGGGCAGCGTGAAACTGAGATATATGGCAATAATATTCTTAATACAAAAATATAAGTGTGGAGCGCGGTGGATATATAATTTAATAAATGTATGTAGATGAAGTAGTATGAACTTGAAGTACTTCTTACAAAATTTTATTCCTTATTTCTAACAATTTAAAAGTTTTATTCCGCACTGAATATAGAAAATATTTTTTAGAAAATATTAATTTAGAAAATATTAATTTAGAAAATTTGGAAGTGACGTTACTTCAACACGTGTCTCTTGGAAACTTTAAGAGGTTGGACAGTTTCCAAGAGGCGAATGTATATTTATTTTTTCTCATCACATCCACTATAGTACAAAATAAAACAAAATTACATTTAGAATTACAATTTATTCCATAACTAAATTTTACAACAAGCGATCTTTACTATCTAAGAGTTGTAGGAAGTCGAAGTCAGTTTGCCTCGAGGCATTTAAGAGAGGAGGATGGGTGTGCTTATTTTGTCTATCTACAGTCATACACCCTATTGTTACGACGATAGCATGGCACTGTCTGTGACGACTCTCCGCACACAGCCATTTTACTCTGGAGGAACAAACTGAGTGGCGTGTGTACCAATAGCCCCTGAGCTTCATTATCCTTGCACCGATCTTGGATGTGAAGAAAGAAGGACGATCTAGAACAAATGTTGTTTTAGAATTTGATTCCAATAGTTTATTGTTAAACTAATTATTTTTTAAATGAATTTGTTTGGTCATCTTTCTAAATATACATTCGCTTTTTGTTGGCAAAATTGTGGTGGTGGTAAGACATCCATTTTGGATAAACAAAACTGCTTACTTGATTAGTGTTGTAGTTATAGTTATTGTAATTTTTCCAAATTTACGAAGTTGACTGTTTCGTTGAAAATCAAACAATGATGTCAACAGCTAGATATCATCTAGCTTTTTTATTTTCTCTGGTTTTTTTATTTTCTCTATTTATTACGTGCATTTATTTCGATAATGGCAAGCACATATCGTCCTTTTAGTGCAATAATGACGTAAATACTAATATTTACATAAACTCTCCTGTAATTTTTGAAAATGTAACAATACATTATGCTTGTAAAAACGTTTTAGAATGCATTATAGACATGAACACGAAGGAATCGCTAGTATAAACATTTTAAATTTGTGACATCGAGAAAGGAGCTCAGAAAGAGGTGGACTTTTAAGGAACCTTTTAAGCCCATACTTGTTCGTAAGTCCCAGGTACTACTCCGAGCTCTTTTCTCTGCAATACAATGGGTAAGCACGCTGAATCCATGGAATTTTAAGGAATTCGAAAATACTTTTCTACTATATGAAAAATACATCACATATATTATTAATAATAGGGTGGTGGATGGTTATGTTCTGAATTTATTTTAAGAATCTTTCTATCGTCTTCAATCAACGTATAAACTGATGCTGCGCACTTTAGCTTATAGTGTGTGCCGCATCGCCATCTTGTTTTGAAATCATCAGTTCGGTGTTTAACGTAATAGTAACTCGAGGTCTTTGATAAGAACATCCACATCGCTCCACGTGTCGACGTTTCTATAATAGGACCTGTCGACGTGTTCAACCAGATTAA
>JAEBDU010000083.1:63526-76663 GCA_016802625.1 Heliconius numata
TGCTACATATGAGATAAAAAGCGTGAACCTAAAAAACAAAATACAATCATGGCGCATAAATGTTATTTTAGGTTTGAATTCTTTGAAAAAGTATTTTTCTTTTACATTTACAAAATTTTATTAAACTAATATTTTGTTTAGATAATTCTTCAATGTTGGTGTGTTAGGATTTCTTTTTATATCTTCTATACAGCTAGTATAAGTAGTGCTCCTTTTATCTAAAAAAGTAAAAAATACTGTAAGTAAAGTAAAACAATTATTTATTTGTATGTTATTTTTTTTTGTTTTTATGGATAGTACATTTATTTAAAAAACAGTTGTTTACACATTTGATATTTACCAGCTTCACGCTGTATCAGGTAGGCAGATGAAACCAGAGAACCTAGTGTTAAGACATTCCGTTCTCATCAAACCCACAACCTGTCGCATTTACCCTGAGCCACGCCTCAATGCTTAATACAAAAAATAAAAAAAAAACTACATATTTTGGAAAACATGTATATTTATTGACTACTTTCACCTATTATAGGCAAATAACAAAGTAATCTAAAATAATAGTTCGACTATTTATTAAAATAAACCTATAATTACATACAAATAGTGGGAAAGCAAGGTTTTTTTGGCCTATCGTGTGTATGGTCCATGTTAAATCTGACGATCTTCTCGTCGATCGTATACAACGAGGCCTTACAGCCGTGTCGTTTCTGACTTGCGCAGTGCCATCGGGTCTTTTGACCTGCTTTTCTGTGTCTACTGAAAGTATATCCATCCAAAAGGATAACTCTACCACCCCGAACGGATGATTTGAAGACGGCGCTTACTGAAACATGTTATTATGGTTATAGAGAAGAAACTGAGGGGGAAGCTTCTGTTCATATATTGAATGAAGGTGGTAAGAAGATTGTTAAGGTATATTCAGAAGATCTTACTTATATCCATAAATTGGCCTGTATTCCATTATACTTCAGAATTATATTTGCAGAAATAAAATTTTGAGTATTTTCCGTCAGTTTACGCCGTTTAGTTCCATTACTAAACCAATGCCTTCAGAATTCGACGGATAGTAAGTAATGGAAGTGGAGTTAATGGGAACGGATTGTCTTGACCCTAGGTGTCCAGGTTCCTTTTATGTACCCTGACATGTGCAGCAAACAGCATGAAGCTAAAAAAATATCCATACATATGGAACTGGGCAGTGCCTTGAATTTGCGTCCTAGGTGGAGGTTTAAGGGGTTCTGTTGAAATCCACATTGAAGGTGGCCTCCACTGTCCCAGCTCCTCTTTTTATCTAAGTAATCATATGATTATATAATTCTTGATATACTCATACCATTAAAAAGTTTAAGAAATAAAATGCCCAATGTTTGTTTTAATTATTTATTTATTTACTTAGTCTAGTCTACAATTAATAAAACGACTCGTTTGTATTTCAAATGAGTCTTGAAGACAATTACTTAGTTAAGAACGTGATTTTTATATTAATTTTATTGAACTTGAATTGAATAAAACACTCTTAAAACTATTTATTATCTATTAATAAACATAAGAAAACTGTTGACGTTATTTTCCATACTTTAGAAAAAAATCTTGCATTTTTCATACATCCATGGAATAAGCAGCAATATGATAGGTTTATACAAAACTAGAATCAATATGTACATTGACTTGGTTTTGAATTAAATGTTAAAAAAAATATTAAATTAACTAAAACACACCACAAAAAAAATCTAATAAGAAAAAAATATTTTAGTACAAAAATTATCCTAACACAAAAAATTATCCTAACATTCCCTTCCTCCGATTAAACAATTTAAAAAAAAAAGATTTCATAAAACATATATAAGCTTATAATTATTATTTTTTTTCATATTATTATATTAATCATTTGAGGGTTCAAATGTAACAGTACAGATTTGTGGTAGTATTGGGTTAGAATACATTTTTTTTGGTCTCTCGTGGTTATGATTGTCGTTGTGGGTTACGATCTGCTCGTCTATGGTGAAGAGGGAGGCTTTGCAGCCACGGCTCTTGTGACTTGCGCAGTGCCATCTGGTCTTCATACCAGATCGTTTGTGCTTGCTGAACCTGTATCCATCTATCACTATGATGGTGCCTCCGCGTGAAGATACTTCGTAAAATGCAACTGAAATAAATAGAAAATTGCAGTTAGTATTTACTCATATATAATTTGTTATACATGCCTTACAAGTATAACTTATAATTAGAGATTAGTTTGTATTTTAACGCTGTACCAAGGATATGGTAGTACTCGACGAAAAGAGGAAAACAGAGGATTGACACAATCAAGACCCTCAGTTCTCATCATTCCAACTTGGCGAAGTTCAACGCCGCGCTTCGTCTTGGCACAACGTTTAAATAAAGTTTATTAAATTAGGACGCTGTGCCAAGACGACACCATCGCCTTTACAGTCAGACATTGGCCCGCTGCAAGATATTTAGACAAGACATTCAGGCAAGGCTCACTTTAGTAAAATTTTAAATACTAATTTACATAAACAACACATATATGTATTTTAGTATTTAAATTTTCTACTAAATATATTATAAAAATAAATAAATATGGGTGGAACTGAATAAATCAAAGCTTAAAGTTTTTATAAAACATATATATTATTTTACGAGTATTCCAACTAAAATTTAAATCAAATCTGTACTTAAAATATTATCTATAGTAATAAATATATTATCATAATCGTATACTTCAAAGAGTTCAAAGGAGTAATATTAACTAAAAGCGGGATTCGAACCCGCGCTTGGATGAAGTCTTAGGTACTATTGCTGGAGTTCTTATCAACATTCTGACAGGCTTGTAACAACTTTTCTTATGAAGTTAACATCACTGTATAAGATTTATACTGGTCAAAGAATATTACTGAGAATGATTATTTGACACAAGATTAATCAATCTTTGGAAATTAATTTAATAAAGTTTTTCTTAATAGAAAAACTTTAAGTTAATATTTTTTAAATAAGTTGTGAATAATACGCAAAAACAAATTAAAATACGTTAAAACGACTACTTTTTCACAAAAGGTACCTTACGGTTTAACTCAGACGAGTCTACTAAAATTTTATAAATAGTAAGGTACATATTTTTGAACTTCAGTAAATTTTATTAATCATAAATTTTGTCATAATATTATGCAAATTTTATTAACGACTAACTTTCGTATTACAAATAATAATAACAGTTCTTATGAGTATTTTAAGTAAATATTTTTAAAAAATTCAGGTAACAATTGAGCGTCTCTATAACTAGTAGTTTTCTTTTTCAGAACCTAGTGACTAGACACTCCTTTCCCTCTCCCCGGCCCAAATTAAAACAAATAATTAATTTAAATGGCTCAAATTAAGTTTTTTTTATTACATAGTCACAGTTTCCTAGATACAAGTCGAACTCATAAAAGCGTATTAAAAAAGACGAATCGTAAGAAACGGAGTGACTAAACACTAAATTCTCTAAATAAAACAAAATATCAAACACAATTATAATAACAAAAACTGCAGAAAAATTAACTTATATGTGTGGAAAATGGTTATGATCAGCATTCATTCTCATGATTTGTTCATCATACATGACCACGAAGGCCCTGCACTTCTGTCTGCGGAGAGAAGCGCAGTTCCACCTCGCTTTTACCCCTCCACAGGATACTGAGCGCCTGTAGAACTTATACCCCCCTATAGTCAACATGGGGGTGCCTATTGAGGTTGTGGTTAGAATAATGCCTAGAATAATACGATTTTGTTAGATTTGTTAATATTAAAAAAAATACAAAATATTATTTATTTTGTTTTTTCTTTGTTTATATGTAGCGGGTTAGTTTTTTTTTAAATTGCAGAAGACTCAATCATAGTATGTTAAAGTTTTTCCGCGTACATGGACATATTAAACTTTTGAAAAATGCAATGACGTTATTGCTGCGCCAAATGACAAAATTATATATAAAAAAATCGTAGGCAAAGGGAACTTATACTACTATATTTCACACTCCGTTCCGCACTTTGAACTAGAATAATTAATAAAAAAAATAACAATCCCTGAGTTACGTTTTAATATCTTTTAAAGTGATGTTCTTATTTTCATAAATTTGATTTCAAATTTCAATTTCCTTTAACTGAAAACAAATTAGGGAACTAATAAATTGCTGTAGATTCTACATTTATATAATGAAATAATACTTACTATGTTATAGTTCATAAAACGATTACTTATACAGGAATGAGAAGAACAACAAAATTCATTTATTAAAAACGCACACGCTATATAATTCTCAAACACGTAAAGTCAATCTGGGTAACTTAGACAGGACGATATTTTACAGTATGTCTTAAAATTTTACGCATCATTTCACACATAGACATTCACATAAACCTATTATATGAATATCTATGTCTTCTTTGACAAACAGACATACTGATGTATACAAGACACATAAAGAACCATTCATAAAAGGTAGACATAACAATTCTTCTAATTAATCTAGGTATTGGTTCTTGTTTTATTCTTGTCAAGACAAAACCAATACATTGGTACCAAAAAATGCACCATACATCGGCATTTTTCTTGCAGATACTGATTCTGAAATATTTTGTATTTGTATACTATATCAAAAAATACTTAAAAATAAGTTTAATAGAAAACTTTTAGAACAGGCATGGAGGAAGATTTCGATATAAGATGTTATAGGACAGCAGGTGGGGAATGGTTGTGTTTGTTATTACAAATGATAATTTCTTGTGCGTCATTCAAGTGCAAATTCGCCTTGCAACCGAGTCGGCTATGAGAACCGCAGAACCATCTGGTGTTTTGTCCTCTACGCGTGTGTCTTATGAATTTGAACCCCGATATAACGATGATACGAGCACCTCGGCTTGATGTAGTGAAAACAGCACCTAATGGGAAATAATCGTTTAGTTATCAGCCATTATATAGAAAAGTTATTTTTTTTAATATATTGTTTGTTTAATAGATTTATTTAAAAATTATATTTTTGATCTTCAAGAAGATTTTTTTTCTCCAATGGATATTATGAAAAAATATTTACTGCTCTTATTATTTTATAATATATTATCTATTCGCCACCAAATTACAACGACGTACGTTACGTACGTTGTACGTTACAAAATAAACCAAAGAATTTAAAAAAAAACGTAATATTTATAAATATATAACGGGGAATTCCCAAACTTACTTGAATTACGAAATCAGGAAAACTTTTCTTCTTTCAATTTTATTAAGAAAAAAAAAGTTTTACAAAGATATATATATGTCTATTCTTTGATATATTATAAGACAGCAGGTGGAGAATGGTTGTGTTGATTATTACAACTTATTATTTCTTGTTCATCATTTAAGTACAAATTTGCTTTGCAACCAAAGGTGTGAAAACTGCAGAACCATCTTGTCTTTGGTCCTCTTCGCTTTTGTCTGAAGAATTTGAACCCCGATATAACTATGATACGAGCGCCTCGGCTTGATGTAGTGAAAATTGCACCTAATAGGAAATAAGTGTTTCATGTAAACGTGTTACGAAAAACGTAGATAAAAAAGGGATAGAGCGTGAAGCTATAAAAAATTTTTGCACTTATTTTATACCTACGGAGAAGGGAAGCACCTCAATGGCAACGAATCATCTTGACACTAGGTTCCCAGGTATCCTCTGCCTACCCTATATATACCCTACTATATGTAGCCTTACCTTAAAACCTTATATTGCTCTTGTCATTTTATTATATTTACATATATATGTCGAAATATATATATGTAAATATAATAAAATGTCAAGATCCGGCTTGTCGAAATAAAAAAATATATAGAGATTTTCTATTGAAAATAATATTCTGGGAGAAATACGTGTCAATTAAATAGATTAGTAATCATAGAAAACGTAAAGTAAAAAATAAAAATGTACAACTGTTTAATGAATAATGATATATTATTAATAAACGTATTTATTATTTACAATAGCTGCCACGTTATTAATGAAAATAAATAAATAATATCGAGCATTTCAATAAAACATCCTGTGAATCCATTTTATATATGTATACCTACATAAAAATAAATAAATTCTTTCTAATCAGACAGAAGAAATTACTTAGCATTCTATGGATTCACCTTGCACTTGCCAGGCTCATGGTGGTGCAGGATGAGGAGCTCAGAGCAGCCTGGGACTGGCAACTCACGTCTCTGTAAAAGAGTCTCATTAAAAGGCTCACTTCCACCGTCCGAGTTCCTCTCCCTAACAAATCAAACAATCTATACTAATATAATAAAGCGGAAGAGTTTGTTTGTTTGTTTGTTTGAACGCTAAGATCTCTGGATCTACTGGTTCGATTTACTTTGTTTTTGTTTTGTATGAAAGCTGCATTCTTCAGGAGTGCTATAGGCTATAAATAGCATTACATTACACATATGTACTAATAAATTAAAATACTTATTTCTAATTTGACATGCAATTTATTCTGCCATGTTAATAACAACCGTCGTCGCTACGCAACCGCGTCCGTTACCGCGTCATTTTGATATTCATCCTTATGAAAATAAATATAATAGTCACTTTTAGCATTTTATCTTGATGGAAATTATATTTCTATAGAAATTATATTCTTATATTTCAAGCAGGCGTAGCCGCGTCCGGGTCCGCTAGTATATGTATATATATCAAAATTTTGTCTATATCTTTACATTCTCGTCTCTTCACAAATATTAAGGTTTACCAACCACCTTACATACATTTCCTAAATATGTCTCTTTTTGTGATTTTGCTTCAATGGTTAAAAATATTAGTTAAAAAAATATTATAATTATTACATACGTCGTATAGTATTTTATAATTTAGCTTCACATTGTATCCTGCACTGGTATAATAAATATAATTATTTTCGTAATTTTCATTCGTTTATTATATAACTAGTAAACATAAATAATATAAAAACACAAAGGAACATAATACACTTTAGTAATAATTCTATTTCTATTTTACATTAAGTATTTTAATTACAAAAACACAATTTTATATTAATTACTAAAATGAGGCATCTAGGCGTAGTAAGGCTACTATATTACTAAGAATAAAAGTTAGTACCTAATATGTAGATTTGTGATTTTACCGAACCAAATTTTGTTGATCGATTCCCATTCGAGACTAAAAAAATGTTCTTTTTGTCAAAAACATTAATTTAATATGGTACATGAACACATACATATGTGTATGTCTAAACTTCACATATAATCTTAATTTTTGTACCAATATGTTACTGTTACAGTAAAAGTTTCTTATTTTTACACAATAAGTTAGTTATCATGTTTCTTTTTCAATGAAACAATGAAATAATTTACTTAAATTAATTTATTAAAAATTTGGCAAAACTAAAGGTTATGTACCTATATTTATAGAGAAACTGATTACTGAGAGAGAAATGATCATAAAACAAAATATAAAAATTCTAAATTCTATAAAAAAATACAATCATATATTTCATTGTTTCATTGCTAAAGTTTATAATGAAAAGACACAATTTTTCAAGATATTTCATAAATTATGGGGTGGGGGGTGAGTGTGAAGATTTTTAACTTTAATAATACGACACCCAACAGTGTACACGACAGCCCTGCAACCCTTGTTGTAGTGGGAGCCGCACCACCATCGAGTCTTCGGCCCCAATTCGCATTGCCTCAGGAATTTATATCCAGCGATACATATGACACGTGCACCTCTTGACGTGACAGCGAATATTGGCGCTGAAAAACATGAGAACTATATTAGTACATATAAATAGATTTGGATTTATTGTAGATTAAGTTAGTAGTAGGTACATATGTAATTAAATGATAGAATTGTTTATTATGTAAAGCATTTATTTAAAATATATGTATATACCGTTCTGGTAAGGCAATTTTGCGCTAAAAAAGCAAGGATAATATAATTTACAAAAAAATCTAGTCTAATCTATTTTTTTGAACATGAGGTTAATGCTGTTAACCCTACTGGCTATTACAGGCAACTAAGTGACTACAGTGTGGGTGGTTCGTGGCAAAAGGGGCCCTAGACTCCAACCTAGGCTCTTTACTCATATCATATCAGCAGTAAATATATTATAATATCTATCAAGATAAAGAACTCTTTTCTTTCTTCTCAGCAGAACAACCTTCCGAACTGGTGGTAGCTGCCGACGATTTGAACGTGCTTGTAAAAGTCTCAATAAAGTATATTTTGAATTTGAATGTATTCTGCCATATTTTATATTATATATACTGCTTTTACAGTCGACATTTTTAAATAACCTTATGTTTGTGAAAATCATTAAAAGTAACAATTTCATCTCCAACAGTGACGATGAAAGCCCTGCATCCTTGAGGATAGTGGGTGGAGCACTGCCATCTTTTCTTGATACCCGTCGTAGACGCGGAATAATATGTGAAACCTTTCATTTTTATTAGTCTTTTTCCTTTTTGAGATAGTACATATTCCACTGCAAAATAAATTATTATAATAAAATATACATCATGTGAGTATCGTTGTTTATATAAAAATCTATTTGTATATGAAATCAGAGTAGCAATATTGAAATACTTAAAATAAACCATTGAATTAACAGACTCCCGCTTTTTAACGCATACGAGGGAGAATCTTTCCATTTCCATTAAGACACTACCGTTCTCCACCTTTTGCCGAATTTTTGAGGCATTGCGTGTTGAGTGGGGAATTTGTTTGTTACTAGAACGAGCGAAAATATTAATAATTAAATACCCGCGAATGGCAATTGAACTCACAACCGTTCCGTTTACATTCGCAAACCCTACGCCACGACGGCCTCTATAGAATTATGCGGTAAAATTGTGATGGCAAAAACGTGACATACAAGAGATTCGCAAAAGCATAAGATTTTTGTAGATAATATCTACGAATAAGAACACTTAAAGTTAAGTTATTTAATAAAAAAAGTATAAGATCTAATTTAAAAAAAAATCTTAATAGTTTTTTTTTAAATGGCGGATAGTGGAGTAAGGAGCGCCTTAACCCTATTTTCTAGTGGCAATAAAAATATTTTTTAAAGAATAAATAATTTATTTTTAAAAATAAATCTCTTTTATTTATTCTATTCAAACATAACATAATAGTAATTTGGGCATAAGATTTCATGATGAAAAAAAATCTAAAAGCTTTTTTATATCGCACAATATAAGGTAAGATTGGGCGGTATGAAAGCATCACAGTCTTTTTTCTTTTTTGATGTATCTTTTTTATGACATATTAAAAAGAAACCAAATGTTTGATTATAGCATTTGATTAAAAAAATCCATATTTTATAGCTTCAGCTGTATATAGCATAAAGCAGGTTAGACAGAAGGTACCTAGTGTTAAACACTCTTTTCCTATCTTTCTTGAAAATAAAATAAAACCTTTATGTATTACTAGCAGACCCGCGAACTTCGTATGGCCTAACAGTCGTTTTTTTTTATTATGTATTCTGCTATTCGCGACACCGGGTCAGCTAGTAAGATAAAAAAAATTAAAACTTAAATCGTTTTTAATTCTTATAATATTCATTAAAAATGGTAATAAAAATAACAATTTCCGATATCTTATTATGATACCTACTTATTATATTTTATTTCATTTTTACTTATTCTAAATTCAGTTTCATTTTCATTGTAGTAGGTACTTTATGGTACACGTTATTTTTTGCTTGATTATCTGGCGTAAACAAACAGAGCAGATGGTTTTCTAACACAGGAATAGGCAACATACAACAGACCATACGAGAAACATGAGTTTAAGTTCATAGTCTTTTAAGGTCGAATGGTATGTCAGTAGAAATCATTGGGATGCCCCGCATCATCAAAAACTCTTCTCTTTTATACTTTCCTTTCAATATGATTGCTTCTTCTATTACGTTATTCATTATTTTTTTATCACTAATCGTGTGCCGTTACAAAGTTTCAGTTGGTTAATATTTCGCAACATTATAACTACACATTCAAGCTTTAATTGAAGGCTGTGAGGCGGCAATCCTGGCAAATCAAGTGAGTTTAAAAATTCCGGTGGATAGTTCACGACATCATCTTCATTAGTTGCCATATCAACTGACTTATGTGTCCTTATTTTGCCAGGAATGCCATCTTGAAAATTTATATATAATTCATTTACATCAGTGTGTTTGGCAGCCAGTAAAGCTCTTTCGCACAACCAATTATGGAATAAATAATCAGCAACATTTCAGCAACATTTGGAAGCACTTTATGAATGAGTTCATCTTTTGATTACGTTAATTGACAAAAACTATCAGGAAAGGTGATGCAGCCAGTCAGCGCATATATAGGAAGTTTGCCATTACCAATATCAATGAGTTGTTTAGAGAATATGTCTCCAGATAGATCATTTTGCAACATGACACGCATATTCTTGCTTAAATGTAATACCTTGACATGTTTCCACAATTTCGAGGACTTTAAACATCTCAGCAACTCAGCTTGCATTGAACGTGGGACAACTGGCAATCCTCCTCCTTATAATAAAATCATTGCGCCACCAAATTGATTGGCAAACTGAGTTTTTACAATAACCTTACAATATTGGCAAGCAGAGTTCATAGATCCAATAGCAACACAGCTGTAGGCACTGCTGGCATCAATTGATATATCGTAACAAAAAGCAGCTCGATCCAAATTTGCATCATTATCAGTCAACTATTGTGCTCACGTTCATTGCAATCTTCACGTTCTGGGCAGTACGATTAGATTCTTCTGCCTAAATTTGTCCACCGCCCTATAGAAGGCATATTTTTTTAAGTCACAAATACACAACACTTTATTAATTTTATAAAATTTGTGGCTTTTAGATTTAGTGATATAGGCGCACAATGAGACGTTCACATTTCAATTGACATCTTACCATAGAAATATTGACAAATATTGGGCCAGGCCAGGGCCCAAGTTGTTATGTTGATCCACTTTTACTAAGACGCTATCTTTATCTCTTCGAGATTAGATGGGCTGCCAGGTACTCCAGACCTTAATTTTTGTTACGTATAAATATCTGGAAATTGTTTGTCAAAATGTTAAATTTTCCCAAAGGCAGTATATTTATATCTCTTATAGTTTAGACAGGCTTTTAAGGTTCCACATCAGGTGTCCAGATTTTCAAAATAAACTATAGCCTAGAATTTGCCTGGACTTTATAACTATACAACAAAAAGTTTCATTCAAATCAGTCTAGTAGTTCCGGAGGTTAGCGTGTACAGACAAATAAACACACAAACAGAATTTTTTTTGTAGATTTGGACTCTATTATTGTTCATGTAGCTTGAAACGTCGACCAGTGATGAAACAAACTTATGTCTTCTGTTGAGTCATCCCTTGGGAATGTTTCCTCATAGGTGAAAGGAACTTGGTTATATTTAATCTCCAGAAGACATAAGTTTGCGCGTTTATCACAACATTTGTCGTCTTCAAAAACAATACCCTTATATAGAGCGCGTGACTGAAAGTATCGCGATCATGTAGAAAGCAAGGCCAAATTGGTCTTAAAGAAAGTGGTGGTCATCAGCAGCTTTATAAGATCGAGGTATGTTCATATGTGGGGCCACGTTGTCTCTGGGCGGGTGCATCCCAGTGCCAGCTTGGCACATTTAATTGCTTACAACGTAGAACCGTTTGAAACAATGGGGAACCAATGATCTGTAAAAGGCTTGACACTTTAGCATTGCGTAGAAACGTCTTCTAGCTGTGTGTTCTCTATCGTATTTATCATGGGGAGTGTCCTGGAAAACTGTTTGACTTGCTTTCTGCAGCCGTATTTTCTAATCGTAAAATAGGTAAATCATAAACTTAAATACCATCCACACCATCTTGATAATCATAAGGGTTATAAAAACAATAATGTTTTATTCTTTATTAAATGGATAGAAAAATATGATAGAAGACTATACACTAACAGCACGTTAGCACCTACATAAGTACATGTTACTTGTGTGTATGGTTGCACCCGTGCAAAGCCGGGGTGTGTGGCTTGTAACTGATACAATAATACTACAGGATATCTTTATCTTATACTGCATTTTAAATACCTAATAACTTGTAACATATTGCATTGAAATGTATCTAGTAAAAGGTTCCAGTCGTGACGTAGGGGCATAAAGTGTGACTGGTACCGCAGCACGTTGTGGGTTCGATTCCCACTTGAGGAAATTAAATATCGAATATTTGCATTTCTTCGCTCTGGTGTCGAGCGCGGCGTTGAGTTTTCTCACTGAACACACAATGCCTCCAGAATTCATCGGAAAATATGAATAGAGTGTCTTAACACTACGTTCCCTTTGCCTACCCTGTTGCGTGCGGCGATCTACAGTAAACAGTCATAATATCTAATGTGATTTGTAGGTGCATGTTGGATACGGATTTGTTTTAAATGGTTAGTGTAGGCTTAGGAGATAAACATTTTCTATCATGGACTTTTACTTAGAACTTTTGAAGGAGAACAATTATTTTTCACATATAATTTTTGCGTAGCTTTACGCGGTGGACGCATGGAACCTCTCAAGCTCTCCAGTTTTGCAACATTTTTTTAATGTTTCTCCTCTGCGATAGGTTATATCGTGATGTAATACTTATAGCCTAAACATTCCTATACGTAGGCACTATGATACACAAAACGAATTATTCAATTTAAATCCGTACTTTCTGAGATTACCGCGTCAACTAAGCAATCTCTTTAGTTTTATAACAATAGTAGTCATAGAAGTTGTATAAAATATTTCCTGTATAAATATAAGTTTCATGAAGGGAATTAAAAGATGTGTTCGCGAGGGGGGATGAATATAAATACGTATTTTGACAGAAATGAAAGAACGTCTGATAAAATTATATACTTTAAAATTAGCATATATGTTTGCTTTTGAGATAATAATAGGCGCTCTTAACTAATAAAGTAAAATGAAGATATTTACTTAAATTTAACCAAAAACTATGAATTAACAATTCTAAATAATAATTATGATATTAATAAACGTCAAAAAAATGTTTATTACGTACAATAATTTATTTTAAGACGACAGATTATATATTTTTAAAGTTTAGCTGGGTGACTGGGGTTCCACTTTGTGGTAGGATCG